>WMED01027634.1:0-10589 GCA_019650415.1 Pipa parva | reverse complement strand
CCCAGCCATAAAATTTACCCCCAATTATAATAATAATAATAATAAAAAAAATTGCAGATGTGCTATTAGCCCATAAAGCCGCACATTGTCCCCGCAGAGCCGCACATTGTCCCCGCAGAGCCGCACCTTTCCCCGCAATGCCGCACCTTTCCCCGCAATGCCGCACATTGCCCCACAAAGGTGCTAATTTCCCCAACAGATGCAAATCACCCAGCAGAGCTGCATATTGCCCCACAAAGCCGCTGATTTCCCCGCAGGGCCATGTATTGTTTTTAATCTATTGTTTTCTTGTGGAAAACCTGATGCAGCCCAGCCTCACCCAGACTCTACCTCCAGCGGCCCCCGGGTAAATTGAGTTTGAGATAATTCCGGTACTCCAAAATTTGTGAAGATAAAAACAGATTTTTATTTGATCCACATAGGTCATAAAAATGGTTTAAAACACAAGAAATCCCGGATTTTACTATGTATTTGATGATAACATCTGAAGAATTAGCAACTGTACAACCTAGTCAGCCAACATGCCTGTTTCATGGGATTTTTTCCCCCCAAAGTTCAGTTGGTCAATACCCACAATAACACACAGTGCAGAAACAAGTATATCTAGTGCAAAGGACAAAAACACAAGCATTTTTTTATTTTTAGATCACAGTTATCATTGGCAAGATCTACATGATGATGAAAAAAATATATATTTTCGAGCCGAGTCACTTTGAGCATGGCAGATATTGTGAAAGATTGCTGGCTACTTCTGTAGACATGGTAGTGGTGTTTTAGATTTGCAGTTTTGGTGTGAGGCTGAGAAGGCTTTGGAAACTCTACATTTCATACAGTCCCCTGTACTATCAGAACCAAATCATTCAGGTCTTTCAAAGGGGAAGAGTAAAAAAGAAGAAAGTATTCCTTGTGCCTCACTTGAGTTTGGTAAACTCCCTATCACAGATGATCTACCTGTAGGTATGTTCAAACCAAAGGAAGAAATTCCAGTTTTATGCCACTGTTAACTCGTTGAATGCTGGGAGTTACTCAGAAATGAGAATTCTTCCCAATTACAGAATTTTTAAAAAAATGTTTTCAGTGTAAAGGTATCAATGCACAGATTTGTTCATTTGGACCTATGAACTAAGAAATGGATTTGCCAGGCAATATGAACAAGTGTATTCTGTTAAACAATACTCAGACCCCCTCCCCCCATCTTTTGCTTTTTTTGCTATGACTATCTTCTGATTATATATCAATTCATTCAGAGGAAACTAAGGGGATATTTATCAAGCTTTTTTTCTGATTTTTACAGGATCAAAAACAACTTTTCAATGTTAAAATTTATAAAAGCGTGATTTTCTATGTTTACATGCGAAAACAGCATTTTGAGATAGGTGATACCAACAAACTAAAATAAAAATGGTTTCTCTAGCATTAGGGCTGTCAAAAAACCTTTTCACCTTTGATAAATTATATCAATCACTCCACACATCAAACCAAGTTAGCATCTTTTGCTTCTTCCTTCTAGTGTGGTCTCCAACCCACAAACTGGCACAGTGAAATGGGAACTAATATAGCAAGCACCCTGATAACTTTTTGGGCTTCTTTATTCCTGGACATTTAATGTTGTATAAAACTGAATGATTTAACTTTTCCTTTGTGCTGTTATAAAACAAGTCCAACAGAAGTTACACAATCATCCACCAGCCTCAAATGTAGTACTGTGCCTGACTGAATCTGCTGCCCTAGGACCGTTTACACAATCACGATAGCTATGCGCAATTTAAATAAAAATGGCATTTAACTGCATTGCTAAAAGGGACAATACTGTGACAAATTATTGATTTTGAAAACAAGAAGTTTGTGTGGTTTTCATTAGTGAGTTACTTCCTTGTCTGAGAGATTATTTTTTCAGAGGTTAATGCGTAGTAAAATGAAGCCCTCATCCCACCACGATCCCTTTTAATCTAGATTAATCTACATTTTCCCTGTATGTTGGGGAAATAAGAGATTGCACCTTCATATGTGTGGGGATACTAAAGAACAAGCTGCGCAAATGTTTCAGGGTTTGCATGCTCGGGGAAAGGAATATCACTGAGAAGGGCACCCTTAGCGTCATGATGATGGGTGCTCATACTTGTGCATTAAGGCATAAAGCAAAGATTCTAAATATTGTGCCCAGTGATGTTTGTATAAAAAGAAATCCTGACCCCTCTCCCCACCCGGGAAAAGATGCATATTTACCAGTTAATCGCCAGGCCACGTCTGAAAATCTCCCCAGATTATGCCGGTTATTCTGTGTGGAGTTGTGCTCAAATGTTTCAAGTCTTCTAGATTATCAGATTGTTCTAGCGCAGTTATGTTGGCAGTATTTTGGCAGCCACCTTGAGATTAATTAGGAGCAGTTGACTGGTATTTTGGGGGAGATCTGCTTTGCGTCATTCTCCTTGAGAAATGCAGGAGATTTGAAAGCACCCATGACTGGTGTGTAATTTTAACCTAAGAAAGCGGTCTACGATATCTTTGCTTACACCTGAACTGAACATGCCAGCACATGTATATTTCATTACTCATACAGGACTTTTGTGATGGACCCATCACAGTGTGCACACCTTTAGCCTTTCAAAAGAAAATCTCATTTTGCTATTGATAACTATTGCCAGACTGACAATATACTAGTATATTCTCCAATGTAGCAGGGAGTCCATGTAACTCCTCGCGCTGAACTGTATTGCCTGTTACCGTACTATACATTCTACATTGAAATCATGTTCATACGTATAGGAATAAATAACAGCTCAGTTAAACATTTCTGCCCCCGCCTTTTGGTTCCTTGTTTTTAAGTCATACAAATATGAATAAAGAATTCAACTTTTAATTGGTTGCTATGTGTTAATGGGCCAGGTGAGATGCTATAGTTTATTCTGACTTATTTTATTATGTTGTAATGCCTCAGTAAACAAGCTAGCAGGTGATATATAATGAATACATTCACCTTAAATAGGACTAGCATTTCTTTGCGTGATGGTACTTTATTTGAATGATGGATCATCAAGCCATTTCCTTGTGTTTTTTCCTAAGAAAAATCATTGTAAAAGTCAATCCCCAAATGCGTGAACTGCTCCCAAACCTCTCTGATGGTAACTGTGGGTGCTTTAACCTATATCCACACTAATCGCTGTTAGTTGCAGTTTACAGTGCTAGTTGTAATTTGTGTTAGTCTAGTTAGGGTACATTATCAGAAAGATTAGAGATGCTTAATCAAAGACATTATCTTCTGTAAGTGCATTCATGTTATGGTGCTCAATTATTTGCATTTAATGCAATTAATGATTTACATTTGAATTTTAGAATAAAAACCGGCCATTTTGACACTTTTTGCTTGCAAATTTACCCACTGCTCTGCCGTGCAGGGGATTAGAGCAGGGAGAAACCTTCTGCTCTTACAGGAAAGCTGGGATAGACCCAGAAAGCATCAGAAAATGTTTTTTGTTTTTTTTTCCTGACATGCTGAGATTAGGGGAAGAGTGGTGTGACCAGCTGAGAATAATAATAAAAAAAAAAATACTCTGCTATTTTTAAAAAGCTTTATAAAAAGCAAAACAAACAAGTGAACTGAAAAAATTGAAGGGCTCTCTGCTCTAGAATTCAAAGAAAATGCCAGGAAATTTGTTACTCTGTTGGGTAAACTATAGTTCCATCTAGTGGTAACAGAGCAAAGTTTCAAGAGACAGACATGTCAACGAGGAGTTAAATTTGTCTTTGTCCACTGTTTACAGAAGAGATTTTCATGTAACTTTTGTTGGCTGTATTTAATGCGCAGGAGTTGGGCAGAAAAAGTGCCTATGTATATAACTCATAAAGGGTACCATAGCAACAACAACACTCTGATAAGCACATAGGGACACCTCTGGAGGTGATGCACGTGGGAAAGAATTTCTGTGGAGGGTATTTCCATATGGTTTCTTACATGTGTATATATAAATGAGTAATTGTATGTCTTTTTGTGGCTAATTCGAGGTTATTAAGCAAGCTCTTCATTGCTTGATAGTAGCTTCTATTCTTCTGCCACCGTATTCTGGTATCACAAGGTTCCAAACTCATGTAGAAAGTGCTCCTTACAGATGATGATGTCACAGTGCAGCATGAACTACTCCAGCATATATATGCCCATGCCTTTTATAAGTAAGACTAGCATTTCCCAGCATCTCATGCAGGACCTATATTGTGTTTTCCTAATAGATGGAGTACTAAATGTACCTGACGATGATTCGTTTTCTTTTTTTCTTCATCTTTTTCATTTAATCTCCTTTCTCTCGCCCCAGATATTTCCCCAACACCTCTCTCTCTCTTTCTCTCTCCACCTTTACTCCATCCTACAGTATCTCGCACCACTTTCTGCTAAACCGGTTCTTCCATTGCGCTGTTTCAATGGGGATTATCTCCATAGCAACCATCAGGTAACAGCAAGAAATAGTAACCCACCTGCACTCATCTTGAATGCCACCGCATTACTGTAATAATGTAATTCTGTCATATCATCACTCACATTTATTTTGAAATTTAGTTTTTGTTTTTTTTTCTTTACATTTTATTGTAATTTGAATCAGAATGGTATGCAGCAAGAATCGGCAATCTCTGACCCCTCCACCTGTACTAGAATGCATACTTTGGAGAGTTATAGTTCGACAACAGCTACCGGTAGCATGGCCGCTGGTTCATTACACCTTGTATAAAACACAGAACAGCATATCTTAAAGGACAGAAATCTCATTTGGATTGGCAAGCAAGTCATTCTTACATAGTATAGGTAAAAATGTTACAGATTTATATTAATTTGAATTTGTTTTCCTTTCTTGTAGCTGCAGCCTATTGTATTTTATGGTACTTATTTATATGATTCTGAGCATACTACAGGATGGTGTAGAACCTTGGCCTCCTCAACTCTATCCTCCTCCAATTCCCCACTCCAAATATCCCCAGGTCACATTGCATCTCAACATACATCTGTGTCTATGTATGTGTGACTGAATAGAGAAACTAGAATGTAAGCTCCATGGAGTAGGGACTGAAGTGAATGAAAAATCTCTGTCATGGCGCTGCGTAATATAGTATATAAAAAAATGAATAAATAAATTATCCATCTGTTCCGTAGCCTCCCTCTTCTCTACTGTTTCTTTCCATATCATCTTGGTCACTCTTTCCCCTCATACCCTCTTCAAATGGCCCGCCCGTCTTATTCTTCCAGGTGTTATGAACCTTTCCCTATATTCAAAAATGGGCCCATAAATTATTTTAACTAATTTCCTTTTAAACACCTTCAACATCTGGGCATCTCTCATTGCGATAGTCCAGATTTCTGATCCATAACTTACTATTGGTCTGCTTTATAGAGTTTCATTTTTCTCACTCTAGACAGGAGTGTTGACTTAAACAATTTTATATTTGCATAGAAAGTTTTATTTCCTGATAATTCCACTGTGGATTCCATCAGATACTTTCCCATTGTTAATAATTAATGTTGCCAGGTAAATTAAATCTTTTACTTGTTTGAAGTAATAATGGTCTATGTACTAGTCTTGTGTTTTTCTTGTTCTTATTTATTGCAAAACCCATGTCCTTTCTAGTGTTATTAAATAGTCTAAATGCCACGTCTATGGAACTTTAGATAATACATATTCATGAGGTGCCCCAGATTGCTCAATTTGGCTGCAGCCAGCAAAGAGAAATAGATGGCGACAACACAAACCAATAAATAAAATAACAAGAATTTAACATTTTTATAAGCACTGCATAAATGCCCTGCCATACCAAATAGCAAGTTTCATTTTCTTGTGTTACTGGTACTTTAAAGGGGAGGTAAGATTGCAAGTTGGTAGGCATGCTAAATGCCTGTCTGTGACTACCAAAATCACTCCCCCATAAGCAAATCAGGCTGCCAAAATCCTTTTTTCACAATGAATTGGAGGACTCGGCAGTTCAGAGAGCAGGGAGCTTAGGAACGCCCCCTTCGGCCCTCTCATATGTAACTGACAACAAAGCCACACAGAGCTTGTGCATGCGCACACCTGGTCAGTACCATAAACATGGCAAATTCGGGGGGGGGGGGTTATTCCTCAATCTTTTCAGTACCAATGCTGTGCTCTATGTTTCAGTAAAAAAGAAGAGCCCATCTAACTGCAGGATAAGCCACATGCCTTGCAGAAAAGGTTAATTTAGCTAGTCCTTTAGCATGCCAGTCACCATTTACAGGTGCCTAATCAAGCTGGGCACACCTTGACAAGCTGTGACCAGAACGTACCACACCACAGAAAATAATGCCAGTTAACCCTTTAATTGCCAAGCCTTAAATTCCAGGAACGTAACGAACACGCTGGGCATTATAGGGTTCAAGTGCTCCACCAGCTGCCTCTATTGCCATTAGAGTACTTACCCGATACAGTGTGAACGCTCCCTCAGCGTTCACGGCTCCTTTTATCTGGCTGTATTCTATGTACAGAGTACATATGCTGACCAAAATGTGACATCAAGTGTTCGCATTCTCGCTTTATGCGCTAGTGTGGCCGGAACAAGGTAATTTCCATAGGGATTTGCAGCATGTCTTTTTTTATTATTTATTTATTTTTTTATTTATGCATGGCGTAAATATGTTAGTGAGAACCTAGCCTAAGACCCCACATTTTGTTGAGCCAGCCCTTAAGTCAGTGGGGGGCTCCCAGAAGAGCATTCTGGCACCTTACAAATCCACAAGCGCACTGCCTCATGTTACCCTAAAGAATAAGCAAATAACCAGTAACACCATAATATAAAAATTCCTATCTGTATTAACATGGCAGTTATTTAAATACACCAATTGTAAAAATTTTATCTTTGAAGCTGAATTCACGAATGTCATTACATAGTCTGTTCTTATCTTTACTGATAGCAGCCATGTTAGATAGACCTCCACCCAGTCACATTGTTTTCTATGGTGCTTTAGATAATACATATACAGGAAGTGTTGCCCTTAAAGCCTGATTTGTAAAGCTGAATAGCCAAATATCTTACTTTATAGACCCAATTTAGAATGTTTGGAAGCCCTGATTAAATATATATTAACTGTATATCCTTTTGAGGAATTTTCATTTCTTGGTGTGCATTCTAGTTTCTTCCTACAGTCCACAAAAATGCTAGTGATAAGCCTAGTCTGTGCGTGTGACTGTTCTAGGGCTAGGGATTGCTGTGTATGGTTAAACTCTGTAAAGCACTTTAATTCAATTGTTCGATAAAAAATAAATACAAGGAAAGAATAAAAGCATCATCAAGTTCTATGAGTTATTATGGAGGCCACGTTGGGGATATATGTGAAGATGGAGCGATTCTTACAAAAAAAATCCCCTTAGCATAATTAAAATAAAATATATTTTTAAAAAATCATGCAGAATCTAATGGACAGCTTTAAGTATGAAAAGGAGACACTGGGTGGGCCAAATGCTTCTTAGCTGTCACAATATAACATTACAATTTTTAGTGTAATGAGCTGTAAAAACGCAACCTAAAAGCAGTATTTTACTTTGTCATGGAAGTGGGTCTGTGTCTTTAAATGGGGCCTTGGTCCTCAAGGGGGTCAGGTCCCAGCTAAGCCTGGATTAGAGGGCATTGTATCTTGTGTACAGCAGCTACAAAATTAGCAAGACTGCTCAAACTGCTGCCCTGATCTGCTGAAATATTTGGCATGTGAATAGCCACATGGACCCCAGGACCGATAAACACGCAGCGGATTAACTATAGCCAACCCCCCTAGCACTACCAGCTTCTCCTTCCACTGTAAAAAAAAAAAAAGTATATTCTAGAACGTAGCAGGAAGTCCAGGTAGCCAATACATTATCAACTGCTTTGACATCTTTAGCCTACTTCCACACAGACTTCTGGGAGATGTAGGAATAAACAACTGAAGGACTCCAGGTGAAATGTTCCAGGCTGGGGGGCAGTTAAACACCTCTGTACTCACCTTTTGTTTTAAAGTCATACAAATATGAATATAGAATTCAAACTTTGAACTGGTTGCTATGAGTCAATGGACCAGGACAAAAGTTGCCATTTTACTATGTTGTAATGCCTCAGTATGCTAGTGGGTGATATACCATGAATACATTCACCTTAAATGAGAATAGCATTTCTTTGAATGATGGGACACCAAGAATTGTTATTGTACTTATTCCCTAATAAAAACCATTATAACCATACAGCCCTCCAGTGCTTGAACTAGGACTTCCAAACCTCTCTGATAGGAACTGTACTTTATTCTATATCCACACTAATCACTAATGATGTTAGCTGCCGTTTACATACATTTATCTGGATTGCGACTAGTATAAATCTACATCAACTCTCTCCAAAGCTGTGACTGTTTCAGATACTCACAGCACCCTATTTCGAAGGGTGGGCCACCTGCTTGTACTCCTCACCCACTTATGACCTTGTGACTACAATTGCAAGGATATTCATGAATTTTTAGATTCAGTGTTGGCATCTGAAATGCTTTACTCCATAATATAAAAGCGTTGCACACACATATAGGAGCTAACTGCATAACATATACCACCACCAGTGCACAGGGAAACGAAAGAAGGACCCCCTGGGAAATTAGTTTAGGGGCCTACCAGGAAATGAGACGAGGGACCCACCTGGAAATGAGACGAGGGACTTACCTGGAAATGAGACGAAAGACCCACCTGGAAATGAGACGAGGGACCCACCTGGAAATGAGACGAGGGACTTATCTGGAAATGAATTTATGGGCCCACCAGGAAATAAGACAGGGGACCCACTGGGAAATGAGTTTAGGGGCCCAGCAGGAAATAAGATGAAGGGCCCACCGGGAAATGAGATGAAGGACCCACCGGGAAATGAGACTAGGGGCCCACCAGGAAACGAGACGGAGGACCCACCGGGAATTGAGTTTAGGGGCCTACCAGGAAACGAGACTAAGGACCCTCCAGGACATAAGAGTTTAGAGGCCCAGAAAGCAAAAGATTGTTTTCTTGTCTCTTCAGTCCCTAAGATGTTTTTGTCTCCTACTTTTTCTTTCATCTCCACACCCCTACTCTTTCTTTACATGAACCTCATAAATATGCATAATGGTACAGTTTTTGAAACTCTAAGGAGGGACCACTGAGCCTTCCACTTTTAGAGGATGCTGGGATTGCAAGGATGGCTTAAGGGCCACAAACTGGATATCTTGAAGAGAAAGTAAATACTGGCTGGATAAAAAAAAAATAGCATTTTAGTTGGCAAAAGCATCCACTGTTGTGCATTATTTCTGCTGTTCTCTGATATTTCTGGCTATCCTAACACAACTGCACAGCTCTGTCTGCTTAATTACCAATATTAGCTGCAGATTTCATGGAGTATTTTGACCCTGCAGTTTTTGGCAAGGATCCCTCATCCTCCGCATCCTGTTCTTAGCTTTGTATCCGCTTTGGGAATTCCATGAACATCTGCATATTTCTACCACCACAAAACACAACATGTCATTCCTCTGCAAGCTCCTACCTGCACAGACCTGTAGAAATAAAGTTATGAACCTAGCCAAAGGCTTTACCATGGAATAAAATCTTTTTGGCAGCACCACAGTTAATACACGAGTGGCATTAACCCAAGAGAACAAGATTTTTAATGGGACTTTTTTTTCTAAAAGACAAGACTAAATCTTCAGGAATCTGAAAATGAAAGACTGGGGATTAGCGCTTTAAAAACTATCTCTATATGTATCAAGAGATTAAACCCATAACTCACAAATAAGACTAATTTCCCATGATATTCAGTCTAACCAAACTACCACTTGAAGTGTTTTTGTTAGCAATGTGAATAAATTTAGCATCAAATAACACCACTTATATAACGTGTCTGCTGCGCTGAGTGAGTGCAGACCTTTGTTTTCCACAGTTTAGGGCATTTGCTTAAAAACTGCAGTATCTGGAACCAGTTGCAGATTTTGTTTTATTTTATTGATTTATTGATTTAGGCCTAAAACCAAAAACAAATGTCGCTGTCTCTCTGCACTTCAAACATAAAAAAAAAATTAATTCAATATGGGTTGTTAAATATCTTTACATACAATTTTGAGCAATGACTTGAAAAGTTTTCCTGCTCTTTAAATTAAAATGTGTTATTTCTCTCTACACTCTACTGTTACTACTCTCTAGACCAGCGGTTCTCAAACTTTTTGTAGGTGCGACCCCTGGCTCTGACGTCCTCACGCATCACGTGGCGACGTTCGGCCGAAACATCATCACATATGCGCGTCACGTGGTGACGTTCAGCCAACATCACCCTGCAGGAACCCTTATGAGAAGGGTTCCTGTGGGTGCTTCCGGGTGCCGCAGCGGTTCTCGACCCCCGTGGGTCAGTCGTGCGACCCACACGTTGAGAACCACTGCTCTAGACTGTCAGCTTTTATTTAAACTCGTTTCCATTCCATGCTACCTTCTTCTCCATTCATTGGAGTTTTTCCCCTTAATATTTCCATAGCAAACCTAAAATCCCACCTCTTTGGGGGTTATCGGCTAAAGTCCAAATTGTTGCGTAAAGGTGTGAATTCGCCAGCTAAAGATGGTCGCAATAGA
>WMED01027633.1:0-10589 GCA_019650415.1 Pipa parva | reverse complement strand
AGTTATATTGTTAGTTTCTGTTTAGTAATATGCTAAATATGGTCCCAAAAACAAATTGAGATTTAGGGAATTATTCTGATTGCCATATTGGAGTTGGGAAGGAATTTTTTTCCCTAATATGAGGATAATTGGCTCTTGCCTCATGGGTTTTTTGCCTTTCTCTGGATCAACATTGCAGGAAAATAGGCTGAACTGGATGGACTTGTGTCTTTTTTCACCGTATAAACGATGTTACTATGCAACAGTGAGAAAGCAGGGAGGAATGCCAATTGTGGCTATAAGGACACCTTTAACCTACAGTATATGCAGATGGGAAAAAGAGGTTAGGCATATTTATATTAGATTAAATTAGACCATTGTGTGGTCCTAACACAATAAAATGTGACCACATATTCAGGTTGAAAACTGCTTTGAAAATTATGAAATAAAGTTATAGAATACTTACAATTGCTCCTTGGCCAACTCTGCAACAAGCTGAAGTCTTGTAGCGAGGGTTCTGGGGCTCTTAAAACCAAGGCTGGTAAGCTTTGCCTTGAGAATTACAATGTAATCTGGAGCAACCAGAGAGATATCTCTGAAGAGTGCTAGAAGGTCACTGGGCAAGCTCTGAAACCCTTGTTTCCCAGATACAGTGAGAAACAGGCTGCATTTACTTTCTGCCATTATCTAAAATGCAATAAGAAGGGGATAAAGTACCGCATAATCATTATTATTTTATAAATTTACATCCCAGACAGACATGTGTTGTTTGTAATGTTTTACAAACATCACAGAGATTGTTTTATTACAGTTTCATTCCATCAACACTAATAGGCTATTGTAATCACAACCAGGTTCATGCACCAAGATCTATAGCCGATATTTATGATCTATTTGTACATATAATAAAGAATATGAATGTTTGTGTGATGCAATACATTTGATATCTGTGTGTATTTCCTTATTCAAAAAAAAACAAAAAACAAAAGGAAAGAGTGTATCCTCCTGTCTACAAAGTTATACTTCGATAATAAGTGAATAAAATAAATGATTAACTCTGTAAGGCCCGGTGGGTTATGTCACCACTTTATAAATAGTAAAAGATAAATACAAGTAAGGCGAGGTGTTAAAATAGAGATGGGTAGCACCTGTTTAAAAATGATTGTTCCATATGTATAAAAACATTTTTTCTATGAATGGATTTTGCACTATACTCGATCTATCTCTACTTTCATGTGTGTAGGCATTTAAATAAAATAAGTCTCCGCTAGTTTAGTTATCACTCATAGAGCTCCAGAGCATGAATGTCCAGAGTTCTCTGTGCTTCATTCAGAGGTTTCTGTGTCACATGGCTAATTACATTTATTTCTGTCATTTATTTTTAAATTATGTACACGAGTAAAGATGGAGTAAAAGTGACAAGAAACCATGTAGCATGGCTACAACAGTGAATATTTATTATTTAATGACATGTTTCAGGCTTGGTTGCCCTTTTTCAAATGATACATTACAGGCACACCACATCCCCTTAAATTCTTATTACACCCCTCGTGCCTATTGTATGTATAATTTTATTTTATTTATTGGAGCAATAAAAAGTTTATAGTAAATCCATGATCCCTCCTCCAGTGTTTCAGTAAAGCAGGTAAAGATGGCAATTGCTAAGGGGTAAACAGGCTGTGTGTAACCCTTGGTAGACCCTGGTGGTGGGGACCACCGGAGGCCCCTCCCTTATTGGCCAATATCACGTGACATTTGATGTCACTCAAAAGGCAGAGAAGATTCCAGCTCCTGATTGGGCCCACTCAGGCCCCAGGGTGCACTGTAGTGGCCTGCTTGGGGCCCCAGGGCCTGCCAGAAGGGTCAGTTCATAGAATGGGGTCCAGACTGACAGGGGCCCAAAGGGTCTCCAGTGGGACAGTCTGATCCTACTGAGGGGGGCACATTTCTCCTAGGGCACCATTAAACTTTGTCTAAGCACTGGCTGTACGGAGCAAACTGCAGGCGAGACTGCAGGTGAGGGAGTGCATTTGCTTAGGTTGCCATTAATCCTTGTGCCAGCTCTGAGTGCAATTCTTTATGTGTTACTGTAAAAGAAGAAAACAGTTCAGCCGTTTCTTCATGACATAAGAATCCTTAAAACGCAGCATTTTTTTTAAGGTTGACAGCGTTCGCCAAACTGTAAGTGTGGTGATATGTCATATCTGGTAGTTTTGTGAAGGTTATGATTGATGTTTGTAGGTACCATGAAGGAGTCATAGGCAGCTGTTTCACTAATACACAAAAACAATTTCAAAATCTTTTTTTTTTTTAAATAATTAATTTAAATAAGGCAAATTTCACATTTTTTTCAATTTTATTTATATTTTGATTTTATGTATTGCTTAAAATCTTGAAGTTTAGCGAGTACTAAGAGCTTCTTTTAAATGCAATACAGCAACTGCAAGGTGTAGTTCAGTGTTTGATGGCACTTGTTTGCTTGGCGCTAAATAAAGTAGAAGGTTTGTGGTTATTTAGAATGTATATATTTCACTTATGGCACAAATGTATTTACAACAGGTCAAAGATGTCTCAAGTTAGGTGACAGATACGACAGGCTTAGGCTTAAATATAATTTGGAATTCTTCACTTTAAAGCAAGTATTGTTAACAATATAGGATAAATATAACTACTCTGAATACAAATATATTTTTATTTCCTGTGTTACTGGTGCATTCCCACTAGGTAGCACTATAATCTTCCAAATCCACTATAGCATATCAAGCATTAGTTTTTACGCGCTCAAGAAGTAATGAAATACTAAGCAGTATATTGTTTAGAATTCTGTTCTATTATTTAAACTTTTTTTTTTAAACACTAGCATGGTTTTACAAAAAATGTTATTAACAACCCCCAGTGTATTTACACTAGGGTTTGCACTGGAGAAGGACAATCACAGGAAATTTAGCACTTTATATAAATATGCATTGTGTTTAAAAATATGAATTTTATCAGAATCTGTGAATAATATGTAGAGGAATTATTTAACTGTTAAAGTGAATTTGCGTCACTACGGGTCACCACACTCCTTTAGTTGTGAATTCACTACTCCTTGTTCACTAAGTGGTACATTCCCAATAAAGAAGTTCTAAGGCTCAAAATCTACATTATTCAGGTCATACCAACTAATGTATCTGTTGCTGGACTACAACTCCCAGCATGCAAAGTTATATTAAAGTATTTCATACATGCTAGTGTTAGACACCATGCACAAAGCTCTGGCTGCATTTTACCCAGCAACTCTTGACTTGTAGACCCTGTCTTTGTTGCTGTGCTGTGTTGCAAACATGAGAAGTTGAGCTGGAAGCACTACACTTACAATCCACTGGGTGCAGTACTGAACTTGCTGACTGTGCAGGTGCAGCGTATCATGCGATCGTCAATCCTCCTGCCTAAGCATTCCTTTTCTACATTTAAGATTTTCACTGACCCTCATTCCTTTATTGACCACTCTTCTTTTTGACTGATTTGGATTTGAAGCTATTGGTCTCTTGAACTTTTCTGTTGCCACAAGATAATAAAAGTTCGGGAGCACAGTTTTTCCCACAGTTTTCCCAGTGAACACTGAGAGCCTCATTGTTAAAAGGGTTAATTCATCTGACGAACTCACATTGCTACAATTCAAGTCGCATTGCCAAAATAGTCGAGAATACACTACTCATTATTGATTAAGCAGAGAAAACACTTGTGAAACAAGTGGACAATGGCGATTACTGTCAGATGTGTAGTGTGAAGTAGGAAGGGCAGAGACATCAGCTTCGCACTATCCCAGTAATTGTATTCTGTGAATACTCTATTTCTATGTCACCATTCCCTAGGTCATGTTGTCATTTAGGGGGTTATTCACTAAGGTGCGAATCCAACTGTCTAATTCTCAAACATTGGATTCCAATAGCAAATCCATGACTGCGACAATTGTCCATTGTAAAGTCGCAAGTGTAACAATTTTCCATAGTAAAGTTACGACTGTGACAATATTCTCATTATAAAGATGCAACTGTGACAGTAGCAATCTATTGTGACTGTCTTTAGTTGACATATTCACACCTATATGCAGTAATTCGGACTTTAGTGAATAACCCCTTAGTCGCAATCGCCATTGTCACTTTCGAATGGCCTTAGTTCAAACTTGAGCTCCATACTATCGTAGATGCCCGAATTGGTCATGTATTCACCACTTCTCAGAGTTTGCTCAATAAGCGAACATGGGGAAATGGCGAATAGATGTGAATTCAAAGCTATGACTATTTGGTATTTTTGACAATGAGACCCTGAGTCTCCCAGGGATTTCCTGCATTCTTGGAAAGAAAGTCCTTGCCCTCAATATCTAGGTCCAGGCACTTTTCCCTTGTTTGTATTGTACTTGTATCGCTGAATTGTACAGCGCTGTGTAAATTTGTGGCGCTTTATAAATAAAATTATACATACATAACAATGTCTTACAGCTGGTAGTTGTAGTTTCAGCAGGCTTACTATCTGGTCACGCCTGCCATCCATTTTTACCTGTAGCAGAAAACTGCAACCATGTCTCCAGTTAGGGCAAATCTGCAAATAATGCAGACCAACTCAACAGGTACGGAAAAAAAGTGTGAAATGACAAAGAAAATGTTTAATAACCTAACTTAATATTATTGGAAAGGTGGGGGTGGTCTATATCTCCCTTACTGCAGGAACTGACATTTACACATGAAAATGAGATACGGTGAATAAAGCAAGATGAAGCCTTGGTAGCTAAACTGATTTTGTTTGATTGTCTGCATGAATACAAGGTTTATTTATTTATCAGTATGCAGTGTGTCAGACTCTTTACTTCAATCCATACCGCATGTGGAGCTTAAATATTGATTTCCCTACTCTTCACAAAAATAACGTTGGGAAGTTGGAATCAAACCCAGGACCTCAGCACTGCAAGATGAGGGTGGAGAACATGTGTTTTTCAAAATTATAAGCTTTAAGAAACATTGTGATGTCCTAAATAAAAATATGGCTGTGGAGGGGAGGTGCTACAATGGAGAAAGTCAGAATGGATCCATAGACCAACATCTTGCCAATGAACATACTTTGTAAGGTTTTCAATAACCAATAATAATAAGATGTTAGAATGATAAAGGAAGAGCATCCTTTATAGTAGTCTCTCTCTTATATCTTATTCAGTTCTCATATATACAACAAACACTACTATTAACATAGAGATTGGCTTCTACAAGTTTAATTTTAATTTACAATTGATTAATTCACAAAACATTAGGAAACACTAATACCTTTTGTCCATCCTCTAATATAATGTTGGGAAGTTTGGCTTTCAGTGAGTCGTACAGTGTTTGAGCCACATTCATAACAACTGACACTGCCATCTTGGGCAAGAGTTGAAAGTCATCAAAACAGCTCCAGCATCCATCCTACATAAATGACAGGAAACCATACACATGAGAATGGACCATTATGTATATAAAAAAAATTATGTTAAAGGAGAACTAAAGGTTAAAAAAAAAAAACCTTCTAGTAAGATGAAATGCAGCCACAGCTTAAACTGTGCTGTCATTTCACTGCACAGAGGAAGACTTCACAGTGCTTAGGATGATACAGGAGCCTGTGTGAAGCTCCACCCACTTAGTTGAATCAGCGGTGCAAACGGTTTACACGTCATCACATTCATTGTGGGGAAAATGAGAAAACTCCCTTCACCAGCGGAAAAAACAAACAAAACAAATGCAATGAGCGTGATGATGTGGGAGCTCTTTTGTATAAGTTGGCGGAGCTTCGCGCTGGCTCCTGTATCAGCCTAAGCGCTGTGAACTCTGCCTCGGTGAAGTGAAATGACAGCGCAGTTCAAGCTGTGACTGCAACGTTTCAACTTACTGGAAGGAATGTTTTTTATATGTCTTTTTTTCTACCTTTAGTTCTCCTTTAATAAAATTTGTTTTATTGTGCAGTTTTTTTCAGCTTTAATATGTAAATACATATTCATGATATGTGTGATATGTATTACATAATATTCAACCCTTTTCATTTGCAAACCAACAAAAAAGAGGGAGAGAGAAAACATCAACCAATAAAAATCTGGAATATGACATTTTTACAAAAAGCGATTGTATGTGTTACTGGTCCTTTAAATAGTCGTTATATGCTGCTTACCCAATTTCTCACAACCAAAGTCCAGTCCCAGCACCCCCTTGTAAACAGCATTGTGTGCGTGGGGCACCGGGAATGTGCAATAACATCCAAATTTAGATACCGCTCTATATAATCAATAGAAATCCAGGTTTTCTTTTGCATTTTTCATTAGGTTGTTTATTTATAAAAGGATAAGTCCAATTAATTTAATCTTAAACAGGCCGTAATAAATCCTCCTTTACTAATAATCCTGAGCTCTTTTTGAAATGCAAATCCCAGTAGCTGCTATTTTCACAGAATACCATTTGTGGTGGAGACTTGTAGTAAAACTAGGATGGAATATACAGGGGCGGTCCTAGCCCTATTGGCGCCCTGGGCCAACCCCCCACCGTGCTCCCCCCCACCTCGCGACACCCCCTTCCCCGCGCTGCCCCCCCACTTTCCCAGCACCCACCACTCACCTCCAATAGCGTTCCAGCAACGCACCTCCTCTGATGAGGTAAGCTGAATGCGACAGCCCTCCTTAGATGTTCGGGTCTTGCCGGCAGCTGCCGAATACAGCCGACAAGACCCGAAGCAGTAAGGAGCGCCGTCGCATTCAGCTTACCTCATCAGAGGAGGTGAGTTGCTGGAACGTTGTTGGAGGTGAGTGGAGGGCGCAGGGCAAGGGGGGGTGTCGCAGGGCGGGGGGGTATCGCAGGGCAGGGGGGCGTGCGGGGGGGAGGAGGTCAAGTTTAGAGATGGGCAATGTGGGCGACAGCGCCCCCCAGATAGATTGCGCCCTGGGCTGTCGCCCACATCGCCTATAGGTAGAACCGGCCCTAGGAATATATATTTTAATATTCTCTTTCTCTCTATCCAAAGAGCTCTGTTATAGTTTCATTATGGTTGGATTGCTTTACTAATGCTTATGCGTATATACTTACCAGAGCAGTTCCATTCAGTACTCTTCCCAGGAGAGAAAGATCTGAATTCACAGAGCATGAAAATAGAAAGAGAAACCTCCCCAGTAAATAAGAAAATCCCTGGAAAACAAACAAGGGAATTGGAAATTGTTTCATTAAAAAAAAGAGATGCAGTACCAATTAGTAAAGGATTGAGTCTAACCTTTCTTATCTGGAAAATCTCTCCTTCATTAATCTCTGTGTTCAAAATATATGTATAGAAACACTGAAGTTACCATACATAGCTTTATATTGTTAGTGCTGATAATATTGTTACACTGTCCTATTGTAGTCTCTCTAAGGCTAGGTCAGTGGTCGGCAAAGTGCGGCTCTTTAGTCGCCTTGTTGTGGCTCGGAGCGCACTGCCGAAGCCACGCCCAAGCCCCATCCACGATTGCCAACAGTTCTTCTGATTGGCTGTCAGTGGTCATGTGGTTGGGAGAGGGCACGCCTCCCTTCTCCGGCAGATCAAGATAGTTGTCGCCGCTGGAGGAGGGAGTGAAATGGCTCCCTCCCAAAACAACTTTGCCAAACCCTGGGCTAGGTTCACACTGGCGTTGTTGTATAAACACCGCAACATAAAAACAAAAAAGGCTGCGCCATGTAAACTTATGGGACTTACCTTGTTCTGGCCAAACTAGCGCATGACGCATACAGTATGTGCTGTGTGCTGAACGCTTCACGTTGCATTTTTGCCAGTGTATAAACGTTGCGCACAAAATGCAGCTAGATAGGAGGAGCCTCGAACGCAGAGGGAGCATTCACACTGGAGTTAGGCAAGTACAATAGAAATGTGCGTCTAGAAAATACACCAGACTGAAATATGCCAGCGTCTTTTCTAGATGCACGTTTCGAAACACGCAGCGTATTTACGCCTAGTGTGAACCTAACCCAAGCATGGATTCCATTTTACGACTAGATTCAGCCCTTTTCTCCATACAAAAATCTGACTTGATTTGCAGCATGTCTGTCCATTAACTGCAGGTGCACTGAATATTAAGGACAGCTGATCATAAACTAAAATAAAAAGTCTGTCAGTAATCCATGTTTTAAAAATGTCTGCAATTGTTATGTACAAATGGAATCACACAGATACTGTAATGAAAGCATTTTATGCATGTTTATTTGGGAAACTATTATAAGGATACTTTGTCTAACAATGCATCTGTGCAAACATCAAACATACCTTTATTGTTTCAGTTTTGCCAACACCATGATCTCCTGTAAGAACCACACCGTTTACTTGTTGCAAAATCTTAAAAAAACAAAACAATGTTTGTTAGGATTTATATATATATATATATATATATATTTATCATTTCTTGAAAACGTGAACTGAACTTAATTACTTGGCTGGGGAGAATTAGAGGGTTATTGGCAAATGTTCGAATTGTCGAGTATAGGTATGAATTTGCCAGCTGTAAACAGTCGCAGTAGACTGCGATTGTCTTCATAATGGGAATATTGTAGCAGTCACGGATTTGCTATAGGAATTTGCTGTTTGAGAATTCAACAGTCAAATTCTGATTTAAAGCTAGGGTTCACACTAGTGTATTAAGCACAGCGCATAATATGCTAGTGTGAAAAAAATAATATATGCTCAATGCAAGCTAATACTACTTACCTAGTTCCGGACACACTAGAGTATGATGCGCATATGCTGGGTCCAGAACGCAGTGTGTCGCATTTTAGCCAGCGTTTTATACGCTGTGCCCAAAATGCAACCACACAGGAAGTGCTGTTAACGCCGAGGGAATGTTCATTCTGTCGCTGGCAAGTTCAAAGGAAAAACACACTCAGTGTAATTTTCTTTCTTTTCACACTAGTGTATTATGTGTTGTGCATAATACACTAGTGTGAACTTAGCCTTAGGCAATAACCCTCTTAAAGTTTTTTTTCTTTATACAGGGATTGTAACACAATACCAATAGCACACGTCTCATCAGCTCTCATGAACAAATATCACTTCAGACATATTATTTCAATTAAAACAAAGCATCACACTAAAACTAAGCAATATATTTAAGGTCAGGAATTGTGCGTGTGCAACTATAAAAGGTATTAAGAAATATGTAAGTCAAAATAAAGTAATGAAACTGTCTTTGTAGTGAACAACATGATTCTTTTCTAAAGAGTTCTCTACTGAAACAATGAACAGCTAACAATGGTGATTATTTATCAATGGCAGAGAATCAGTAAGCAAATGACTCAGTCGGGGGCATTATTGCATCAGATTTCATTTACATATCACTGAATAAAACAAAGAAACTAACTAACAGTAATGCTCAATTCAGTACAAAACATTCTAAAACAAACATTATCTTTATTCTGTTATTTCCCTTTATTATATGTATTTTATAAAAATGCAATATGAACGGAGAACATTCACAATACATTTGGAATCTACTAAAATAGAGGAACTATGCAGTCACATTTGGTCCATGCTATCACTCCATAAAATATCAGGGACATCAGGACTACCTACCTATTATACTGTTGGTAGTGAGTTCTACAATAATAGTACATGTCCTGCCAAATTTATTACCTGTGATATTTTGAGGAAACATTTCTCAGTTATGGGATTCATAATCATAGGGATTTTCGCTCCATAAAATTCACAGCCATAGTCATACTGTGCTTGAAAAATATGCATTTCAGACTGTAATGTCCCATCTGTTATAGCGGGAAAAACAAATTGTTAATGTATTAATTGTCTATATCACATGCAGTTAATTTGCTTTTTTCGGTCTCTGTTTATTATTATATATTAAATTCTAGTACATGTAGAATCTATTTATATATGATTGCAATAATATACGGTACATGCAGATTATGGCAGGAAGAGAAGCAGATCCTAGCTAACACATCTACCTAGTATAATAACAGCACTGTATAAGCAAATCCCCTGCCACTTTGGAACTATGGGATAAATGAAAAATTGACTGTTAATGCCGTTTTTACTGTAGATGCTAACTTCCATTTCTACAAAAACACAAAACAGGGGGCGCTATAAACATGATCCACAATTCAAAAAATATATAAATAATAATAATCCAAGGTGAAGTCCAAAATGTGCTGTCCAAAGTTTTTTGATTGCAGCTTTCTCAGTTGTGAAGTGTGCTTCAACACCTCTTGCACAGTGGAAAAAACAACAAAAGCTGAGAGAAAGCGCAAAAAAGATGGCACTAAGTGCCTTATCAACAATAAATGATAAATAAATACAACCCAAACTTGCCAATGGGAAAGGTGAACTGAAACTGTGTACACCCAAAACGTGAGAAAATTCAATCAAACTGCTCACCAGAAATAAGATGAGGAAAAAGCCTTAAGCTGACGGACACTCGGCAAAATACCACGATCAGGATATTGTTTCAAAGCAGACTTATATCACCAACAGTAGAGTTGGCCGAATTTCTGAAAAATTCGATTCGGCTGATTCGCTGAATTTTTTTGAAAAATTCGTACCGAATCGGGTCCAAAATCACCTATTTCCGGGCTACTTACAGTATCTAG
>WMED01027632.1:0-10589 GCA_019650415.1 Pipa parva | reverse complement strand
TTCATGATTGCACTATTTCAAATTATTCTAATTCGTTGACCAGCACTTGTAGTTATATTATAAAGTTGGTTGAAATGGGGGCTTAAAGTCCCTTACTGCTCAGTTCTACTCTATTCACTATTACAGAATGTGTTCACAAATAAAACATATTGTTGTTAGAAAGTAACATTAGCTTCCCTGTATGTATTGATTCTTTTATATTTGGACCAATCACAGTTTCATATAGAATTCAGTTTTCAGCCAATGGAATTTGTTCTGCCATTGCACCTAGGATTCCTATAAAGAATTATAATTGCATGGAACTGACATGAGGAATACACACATTCCTTTGTTTATCTGTGGAGTGGCTGGCACATTTTATGAATGTAATGGATTGCTCTGCATTTTAATTCATAGTTTACTCCTTATTAGCTAACAAAAGTTGGAGCAGAAAGCTTTAGAGACTCTTTTACTCAAAAGTATTGTTTCACAGAACAAAAAGATCCTGACATTTCTTTCAGTTACTGTTGTAAATTCTTTATTCTTACCCAGAATATTATGCACATCTCAGACCTTTTTTTGTGATTCCTTCTCACACCTCCAGAACAGCACTATGTGCATTGGATTACTGTTAATACTGCCAGTGTTGAATTTACATCAAAGGCTTTGGGCCCACACCCAATAACTTCCTATGTCCTTTTGTGCAAAAAAAAAAAAAATCAAAGATCAAAATTGCTGAATGAACTGAAGTGCTTTTTCTGTGTGATTCATATTTTGATGCGAAGAGAAATCACAAATGTCAGTTTCAAAATCTGGCCTACATCCCTGACCAAGATAGACACCCTTCCATCTGAGCCACCTATAAGCAAAGGCTTCTTGTGCCTATAGGGAAATCTGTCACTGAATAATACTATATCCAGAGCGATAAGATCCAGATCTGTAGAAATGTATAGTAAAAAGTAAGCGCTTTTGCATAGGCATCAGTGGGCACTTTATACAAAGATTGTAAGAGTATTCAGATTCATAATAGCTATCACAATAACTGAGGAACCGCATTGAGCTGGTTACATACAGTTAAAGATTCAATTAAGGTTCATGATTTTCAAACAGACCAAGTTTGTCTCCTATCCATCTTCTCTGGTAAAGCTGTACATCCACTAGCTGCAATTTTTAGAGACATCCTTACCAGCAAATCTGAATTGGATTCATTCTAGCTGTGAGAACACTGACCTTAGAGAAGATGAGTAGAAGACATAGGTACAGAATTTGCTCTCTGGAAAACACTGCATTAAAATAAATGGAATATATGTAAACTTATTTTTACTGGATCTAAGAAAGGGAAGGCTCATCATGAGGCTATAAAATCTTTTCAATTACATTTTTCCTCCATATTTTAGGGTTTAGTTAAGGTAATTTGTCTCTGACCACTCACTGTTTAGTCCAAGGCTAACTGCATCCTTGAACTTTTACCAAATGTAAAAAAAAAAAGAGATTTAGGGGGGTTATTCGCAAACGGCAAATTCCCATAGTAAATCCGCTACAATTACGACTTGTAAAGTCGCGACAATTTTTAAAGTTAAGATTGCGACAATTTTCCCATAATAGAGTTGCAACAATATTCTCATTATAAAGATGCGACTGTGACAGTAGCAACCTATTTCAACTGTCTTTGTCTGGCGAATTCGCACCTATACGCAACAATGTGGACTTTAGTGAATAACTCCCCACTCTTGATTCTGGCCAGACTGACATGATGAATCATGACATGACCGATGAATCATAAATGCTTGGCTGCAGGCACACTTGCTGAAATGCAGACATTTTGTAATGGTCCCAGCAAGTAAATCTCTGGAGGGTTCCAGAAGCCCCATCATTTTTTCAAATGAATCTGTCTATGTTCAAGAGTGAATTGCTGCTAGTTTACTGGTGGTAAATGTGCAACAACCAGTCTGAGGATTGCATTACTGTAAAGAGCAGAAGAGATCGGCTTGATGTTGAGAGCAGGAGGCAGTGCTGGAGCCTGAAACCCCTATTGGGAACTATTTCCCCACTCCTCCCCTTTAGAGTCCCCCCTAGGAGAAAGGAGCTGTAGTTCTCACTTAGGGGGGAATTCACCATAGTGCGAAGTGAGCTCCGGATCCTTCGGCTCACTTCGCACATGGTGTTATGCGCTGGCTGATGTCCGCGTGCAGGACATCAGCGAGCACATAACAATCTGTGCGAAGTGAGCCGAAGGATCCGGAGCTCACTTCGCACTATGGTGAATTCCCCCCTTAAGCTTTTGATTGGAACTGATAGGCTAATGATCTGATACTTACCCTCCTATACATGTATATGTAAATCTCTCTCCCATTTAGATTGTAAAGCATCAAAGGGCAGGGTCTTCCATCCTCATGTTTCAATCACAGCCTGGCACTTAGGGCAAAATTTATTAACGTTGAAAAGATCGCTCTTGGTCTTTCCAAGTTTATCACACAAAATCTCTTGTTGCTCCCGATCTCGATTTTTCAATAAAAAGGTAGCCATACTACTAATGTAAAGTATGACTACCTTTCCATCGAAAAACTAGATTGAAAAACTTGCTCAATAATCACACGGGATCAACGGGAAATCTTACGCGATAAACTTGGAAAGACCAAAAACGGGCTTTTCAACTTTAATATGTTATTCCCCAAGAGTGATGTAACTTCTTGATTATATGCTTGCAAATTACTTCACTTGTACTATGTTAAGCACTTTCCCTTGTCTGTATTATAATTGTATTTTTGAATTGTATACTTAGATATAAAAATATACATACACATACGTTCAATCCAAATAGTTATTATGGACCCAGTGCTCTAGTTAGGGCAAATGTTTGCATGTCACACATTAAGATCTGATCAAAATAAACCCACCTGAAACATGAACTGGGCCCTAGAGGTGTGCTGCAGAAACGGCAATGACCCTGATATGTTACTTATTGATGGATAGGCAGTTTTTCTATTTTGTTAGTACTGAAGTCAAACTGAATGGGAATTGCTGTCAGTAGTTACAGCTTGTGGCTAGATGGCTTTACAGCCTTCCAGTAAGAATCATGCATCTTCAGACCCTTTTTTCAGTCCAGATGTAAAGTGCTATGCAGTGAATAACCCAAGCTCAGATCTGGTGACTCCTGAAACTCATGGAGTTTCAGAGGGCAAGCAATCACAAAAAATCACCAATACTATTTATTTTGTGTATTTATATAGCACCAACTGTTTTCTACAGCGTACTACAGGAATTAACCACTCACTACAGTCCCTGTCCTGTACAGCTTACAATCTAGTCTCCCTACACAATCCCATAGATGGGGTTATTCTCTCAAGTTTGAATTGTCACGTAAAGATGTGAATTCGCAAGCTAAAAACAGTCGCAATAGACTGCTACTGCCACAGTCGCATCTTTATAATGAGAATATTGTCTCAGTCGCGACTTTACTATGGAAATAACGCCACAGCCGCAACTTTAAAAATTGTCTCAGTCACAACTTTATAATTGGGAGAATTGTTGCAGTCATGAATTTGCTATGGGAAACTGCTGTTTGAGAATTTGACAGTTAAATTCGGACTTTAGAGAGTTACCCCCTGACAGAGAGGCAAATGTAGACTAGGGCCAATTAACAGAAAAAAAGAGTGGTTTGATCTAAAGTTATTCATGTAAACAACATGAAAATGCTGAACAGATAATTTTCTATGCAGAGAATCCTGCCTTGATATAGCATAGAAAATAATCAGATTGGAAATGCATTTGTGAAAAATTGTTCTGCATCTGGAGCTGCTGTATGTAATACCAGAATCAAATTAATCTTTTAGCCTGGGTTATTTTGCTAAATGATAGGGATGGGATTTAAACAGAAAAGATGTGAAATCTGAGAAATTCATGAAAATCAAAGTTATCAGCTGATTCCTTTATTAATGCTTAAAGTTGTGATTGTCTGAGTGGCAAGTAGGATCACACCAAAGCACAAAGCAGTAGCATGCTACAGATCAATGAGACCTTGCATATAGAATTGTCTAATATGAATGTGCTAGTGTCTGGGCCAAGGTAGGCAGCTGCCTCCTTTAATAGAGAAAAAATGATGGGGGGGAGGGGCTTAAAACTCGGTTACTGCAGACACCCAGGGTAGTTAGGGGTTATTCACTGAGGGGGTTATTCACTAAAGTCCGAATTGTTGCGTATAGCTGTGAATTCGCCAGATAAAGACAGTCGCAATAGGCTGCTACTGTCACAGCCACGTCTTTATAATAAGAATATTGTCGCAATCTTAACACTAAAGAAATTGTTGCGACTTTACAATGGGGAAATTGTAGCGGACTTGCTATGGGAATCTGTTGTTAGCGAATTCGGCTGTCAAACTCGCACGTTAGTGAATAAGCCCCTCAGACAGCAGGCACCTGAATCCCTGAATCAGGATTTTCTGGTAGTTAGTTGTGCCTAACATTGGTGATTGGATCATTTTAACCATGGTTATGGTTTTGCTGATAATTAAGGCTAGGTTCACACTAGTGTATGATGCGCAGCGCATCATACGCTAGTATGAAAAAAATACACTCAGGCATATTCTTCTATTGTACTTACAAACGACAGTGCGAATGCTCCCTCGGCGTTCACAGTTCTTCCTATCTGGCCGCATTTTGTGTACGTCGTATCATACGCCGGCCAAAATGTGATACCCAGCGTTCCAGACGTGGTGTATGTGCGTCATATGCTAGTGTGTCCAGAACTAGGTAAGTAAATAGGCTTTCATAGAGCCATATTTTTTTTTCACACTAGTGTATGATGCACTGTGCATCATACGCTAGTATGAACCTAGCCTTAATGTATATATACATACTGTGCCCTCACTGCACTTATTGTAAGCAATAAAGTCCTTGTCTTGACTGGCTATTAATAGTGGTACTATGGTATTTCCTTTGTGTGTTTGGCAACAAACAACACCTTAGCAACTTTACCTTAGCTGATCCTAACTCATTGTTGGTGAGCAGTCTTGTGCTGATTTCAAGAAATGCAAATCACTCTAAACGTATCTTAACATAATACAATTATTTCCAGTTAGTTGCTTCCCCCTCCCCCAAGTAAATCAATACTAATGCATGCTCTTCCTTTATCTTTATTGATGATTTTCCACCCTACTGATCTTTCATTGTTTTATCTTTATGATAAGTTAATGACACATAAAATAAAATTATACCCTGCATTATAGGTAGATTGACTTGTATTATATTTGCATTTATCATATGACCTCGGAAACTTGCATACCTATGCTTAGAATGACAGAATACACGTACTAGACATGTATTAGGATTTATTTTTATTTTCTATACAAGCTATGAGCAAATTTAGGGGGCTGATTATTTCTTTTCATACTGCTCCTCCAAACTCAAATGATCCTGGTTAAATCCCATTATAGGGGCCAATTCATGAAAGTACGAACTCACCTGTCGATGTGAATTCATGTCACTTTGGGTCTCTACCCTCTGATGGGCATGAACTGAATTAGACACAGTTTCTGTTGTAATGTGCTGTAGTCAGTCAAATACAGTGGTACCTTGAGATACGAATTTAATTCGTTCCGTGACCGAGATTGTAACTCAAGACAGTTCGTACCTCAAACCAATTATCCCTTTTTAAAATAATACATATGAAATGAATCTTTTCCGGCCAAAACAGTTCATATCTCAAATTTCAGCTCGTATCTCAAACAGGAAAACGGTCCGAATCACAATTTGTATCTCAAGAAATTTGTATGCCAAGTAGTGTGTATCTCGAGGATCCACTGTAGTAGTAGGATGTGTAGTGATGATTATTCCAGCAGTGATGTGCAGTAGCGGTCTCCTCACTATGTCCTACTGACAGTTTTAAGTGAATAATACATCCATTTCTATATCCCTAGTTCATTTTGTCATTTGGCCTCAGTCTTTATTGTCACTTTTGAATCAACAGTTGCCACACCTCAAACAGGAGATTTACTCTGCCACTCGGATCTGTCAAAGTCAAGAAAGTGAATTTGACACAATACGCCTTGCTGAATTTACTACTTCAATGCAGTCTGATGCTAGCTGAATAGTCATATTTCTTGTGCACCTGCATGCACGCATAGTGGTGGGAAGAAGTCTGTGACCATCATAAGCATTTAAATTGGTCTCAGATTCACCACATTGCCCAGTTTTGATGAGTAAGCAAAAATGGAGAAGTGTCAAATGGATTTAAATTCAGACCTTAAGGTCAGGGTCACATTGCTTACCTTTCAGTTGAGCTGGAAAAAATTGTATCCATTATTCCCAGTCTTTTGTTTTGCACTGTAGACAATAATGAGTCTAGTTAAAAACAGCTCAGATGAAAAACAGCTAGAGTGGCCCTGGCCTAAGGCTGGGTTCACACTAGCTGATATTTAACTAAGTTTTTTTTAATTAGGCTCATTATTGTCTATGGTGCAAAACACATATTGTCTCATTATTGTCTATGGTACAAAACACAATAGCCTGTGTGAATGATCCCACAGGAAACAGTGGATATTGTTTTTCCAACTCAGCTAGTATGAACCTAGCTTAATGCAACAGTTTGGACATTTATGAATAACCCTCTTTAGTGTAAGAGGATTAGGGCCACTTTAACATTAGTGAGAAGTTGAGCTAACACAATAGATCCAACTATTCACATGTCATTTATTTCAGTTTTTCTTATCTTACTTGCATTTATGCTTATCGGCACTCTGACAGTGAAAATGTGTAGCTGCAAATGCCAAAAAAACAGTGGTATTTATTTACAATAGTGTGTGCTGGTTTTCTTCATAAAGTGACACTGGCCTAAAACGTGAGTGAAGGTTCTCTCCATTCGGAATTTGTAGCATGCATTATTAAATAAATGTTTCTTTTTACACGTGTGTGAATGATTTCTTTCACTTAATGATAACCAAGGGAAATTTTCAATCAATTTATTGATGGCTTTTTATCTATGATGATCACACAAACATATTTACAAAAAAAGTTGTGGCATTTTGCATGAACTTTTTGAACAACTTAATATGATTATGGGTTATCCTAAAAGACAAAAAGTTAAAGTGGTGACCTGTGTTAGTCATCTGCTGAAATTTCATTCTAAAAGCTTAGCAAATGTGGCAACCAAGTGCCTGCAAGAGTTAGGAATTGTCTACCACTGATATGAAAGTAAAAAGAACAACTGTTATAATTTAGGTTACTATCAAAAGCAGCAATGCACATGTATTGTATTGTGACCAGGGTAGGACTGGCCCACCGGCGGATCTGAGCAGCTAGAGTCATCTCCTCCCTCGTTGGCCATGTGAGTGACACCACACATCACATGACAGCTGGTGAGAGAGGGGCCTCTGGTGGGTCCCACTTAGCCAGTCCAACCCTGACTGTGACCTTAGATAATGGGTGGGGGGGTTTAAGAGTCCCAAGTTCTTTCTGGTGCATCAGGTTTGAAAATATAGAGCTTAGGAGGAACAAAACACGGCATCCATCGTTTTCTAGAACACAATGATGGTTCTTTTCTTAATTTCCACTGGACATTTATGTTTCTGTACTAAAAATAAAACTCCATTATCATAGCAGCCATAATTATTCAAATATTTTTTGTAACAATGGCTACAGCATATAGCCCTAAAATAATTTCATGTTCTTGCAACTTTGATAAAACTACTACAGTGAGATTAACTGCTATAAAACAAGTAAAAATAGGTTTGAAAAATCCATGCACAATAGAAATATGATGCCCCAAAGCAAACACCATTCATTACAACAAGCTTACTTCCATCCAAATTGGAGACAAGTCAAGACTCTGAACTTCATAAACGTTATGTAGCATATCATATTGTTAACAAAAATTGTGTTACTCCACAAGATCGCTTACTTGAAACACCCCAATAGCACTCCCAACAGAGCTGCTATTTGAAATCCTGCTACCACATTTTATGTGGTGCACACGTACAATTTCAGTAATCTGCCTAAATCAGCCTATTTTTTAGTTAGTCTACCATATTTCCCAGTCCATCCTGTGTGGACAGTTTAGGATTGGTCAGTCATATTTGGTTCAATCAAAGTCAGTATCAATTTCCAGGCCCATTATCTTACTCCCATATGCATACCCCCATCCATCTCGGATCCTGCAGGAGAGACCTGTTTTTTCGGGTCCTGTCCTATGTTCTTGGCTCTCTGTCTTCTGGTCTTGGTGGCCCAATACTCCCCCCCAGCCCCCTAGTGTTCCTAATCTCAAGGACATCACTGGCCAATCACAAACAAACAAGGGACTGGTATGTCAATTATGTCAGTACCAGGGTGAACAGGGCTGTTCCCCATGTACAATTGGAGGTATACACATGGCAATTTTACTTTCGTTACAGCTTTGGTTTTCTAATACATTCCTATGAATAGGAATTGTTCAAATCATATTTCCAGGCCCTTCTATGAAGCATGATAGAGCTTATAGTGGCAGCTGCAGCTTTAAAGCACATGATACTAGATCACAATCATTGAAGCCACGGGAGGCAGAAAAATGTTTGCAGGTGATGCAAAGGACCCAAATAGTTTATGTTAAAGGGGCACTATAGTGCTGATATAACTGCACACATACATATAAAACTCCTTTATACTAAGCCAATTGCTGACACAAATAGTTAAAAAAAGTTTAGGGAAGAAATAATGCTTGCTGTTTGTTTCCCTTAATTAGTTTTCCTGAGAGCTGTCATTTTCCTCCCTCTGCTCCCCCTCCTCTTTCTGTTCTGCAAGTCAGGCAACATGAGAAGAAAAAGCTGCCTGACTGCTATTGGTTAAGCAGTGTGCTGACCTTTTGACCGCATAAATTGTATATGTAGAGTATTGCATATGTAAAGATGTATTTTGACTATAGTTCCCCTTTAAACTGAGCATTCATTTAAACTCCAGTCAACATCATTATCCTATATAGGATAAGACGGCATTGGCATGCAATCTTTATCTCACTGGGCTTCTTGGTATGGATTCTGCTGTATATGTGGTTTGCTAGAAGGTAATTAAAGATGTGGAGTTAAGTGCATAATATCCTAGAGATTCATGTATAACCTTTTCATTCCAAGTTTGATATGATGTGACCTTTCTCTAAGCTAGAAAGGATTTTCTCACCTGTGGAAGGTAGGTAGAACAGTAACTGGCAGAGAGCTGTGTTTCTCATGTGTATGCCAAGCCATCTGATGCCCTTGGATGAGATGGTAAACACAATTTGTGTTCTTAAACTTGTTATACCTGTTCAAACTCCTGAGAGTCAGGTGGAAAGTTCCTGGTTACTGAACAGAAAATTGATAAATGGGGGTAAATAGAAATATGTCCCCAGGCATTGCACAGGACTTATTCATTTAGCAGTGTTCCTTAATATGTTCCTGTAGATGAAGGGTTTAATATAGCAATAGGCTGAAAATGTTCCTGCATTCATAAATGTCAGTTACAGTTAGTCCTCGGGTTACGGCAGTCTCGAGTTACGTCGTTTCGTGGTTACGACGCTTTATAGGAGAGTATTTGGTGTAGGTTTGGTGTAATTATAGGTGTTAGAATAGGTGTTTGGATAGGCTAAGTGTTTGCAGTACAGTACTGTTATTATGGTACAGTAATGTATATGAATGTATGGTCCAACTTACGTCGAAATTCGGTTTACGACGCCGTGTAAGAACGGATCAACATCATAAGTCGAGGACTACCTGTATATAATTTTCATTTTAATAAGATTGGGGTCATAGCAGGGGTGATTTTCAGCTGGGTCAAGCCAGGTTGCCAACAAGCAATACTGTGCTACTCGTGTTTCTCTCTGTAACTCGCGTGGACAGCAAGGGAAAAAATCTGTGGTTTTACTGGGGGAGGGGCTTGTTTTTTTCTTCAGAAAATCAGCTCTGAGATTGTCCTTTAAATATGTTACATAGCTATACTACTCATCCTTTTCTGATGTGGCAGTGTTCTATTAGTTAGGCCTAGGTAGATAGGCTATCATATGTTCTCTTCTTGGTGGCACATGGCCTTACCACTTATTTTTAATATTTTGATAAAGAAGATAAAGGGCTTTTCTGACTGACTGGCAAGAACAGAAAGAACACCAATGAGCCATTAGCAGCTGTGCTGATGGATAAAGCCTGGGTAGATATGGATAGACACCAAGGGAAATAAACATACAGTAGATCGGGGGGGTAGTTAAGTGGATATCAGTGAGTTTTGAGAGCAGGAAAGGGAAAGAGTAGGGGTAGAAAATCTTAAAAAAGGCCTCCAAGGGTTACAGACTTGTCATTGGTGCTTCTAGGACTTTTTAGCTAATAAGCAGACTCCAGGTCTTATTCTTAGTGCTCCAGGTCTTACTATCCCTTTAGCTGTTTTTCTGCAAGCAAGATAATAGGACCAGCAATGAACCGGTTGTAAATTAAAAACCATGGAAGTTTTGCAAATCTTAGGTATCACCAAAGTCTACATAGAATGTCGATCGTGCAGGCATCTGTTGAAGTGGTATTTCAATTCATTTAATTTATACAAACATTTGAGAATTTTATATAACACATATACCAGGAGTCACCAACTAAAATTAACCGAGGTCCAAATTTAAAAATTTACCAGAAG
>WMED01027631.1:0-10589 GCA_019650415.1 Pipa parva | reverse complement strand
TATCAAACCTGCTAAATCTGCAGGGGGTTGAATACTACTTGTAGGCACTGTATATGTTCAGTTAAGGTGGCAACCCAATCCCCAGCATGAGAACATACTTTTAATCATTACAGTTATATTGCAAACCCAATTTTGAAAAAATACACTAAAATAACAGCGCAAAACATACAAACGTGCTAAAACAATGTGATAAAAAATAAAAACTTTTTTTCAAAAAAAAATAATAACACAACGATTAAGTCCCAATGATTTCAAACTGCAAGCCTCTTCAATAATGGATGAAAATTCCTCAAATCAGATAGATAACATCGTATCTGATAATAAATAAGTTCAGCTGTGCATTGCAGGGCTGCAGAGAATCTACTGCATATGTATCAAAGTGTTTTGATAATCAACCCTGTTGTACTCAGCATACAGAAATTATTTGCTTTTAAATAAATGGGAGGCAACCTTTAAATGCAGGAATAGTTTCTTCTGTTTGATTTGAAGACAATTCCGTATTTCTTTATTCTTGATTAATTTGACTTCAATGTCAGATTGCATTGAAAGCTTTATCATGAGTTTATAGTCAGGTTATTTAGTGTTAGTCCCTAATTAGCATGTGCAGTGTCTACAGTACAGCCAAACATGGAGACATACAGCTAACAACTTCACAGGCATTTATCCTTTGTCTCATAAAGTTACTGCACTTTTGGGTATGTTCTGCAGTTTTTTTGGTTCTAAGGTCCATAAGGCTTCTAGCTGAAATAATTGTTAGGATTTAGTTCCCCTTTAAAATGCATTCTGCCTATACAGCAATTAGTTTTAAGCATGCACCATGTATTTGAAACAAATTCTGCATCATTACTGCATCATGTTGATTTTATTTATTTAATTTTAAAGAAGAACCAAAGCCTAAGAACTCCATAGGGTAGATATGTTCAATCTTATGTCAAATATTACTAAACATGCCCAAGTGTACAGAAACCCTGTGAAACTAGAAATAAACACCTATGAAGGTGTGAAAAAGTACTGCACATGCTTGGGGCGAAATTGAATAAAGTCGGAAAGACCGCTCTCTTTGTTTTACTGCAGCTGCTTCCAAGACCTTTTTATATTCTCACCCCCTCCATCACATGAATATTTCCCCAAGGCTTGGTGTATGTTTGGTGTGTGCTGTCTGAGATTCTATACAATCCTACAACAACCTCTGTGTATGTGTCATCAGCAACTATTGGGAGAGCTGGCAAAAATAATCTGGTAAGGGATGCTGAAACCTACCTCATGTATGAGATACCACAATGGCAAGGGTGTTAGCAATGGGCATGAGAAGAAATAGTAAGAGCCTTGATGGGTAACTTTAAAAAAGAGCCTTTTACAACTGAACTCGCCTGGAGTCAGCTCCCTGGGCAAAAACATGGCCTGTGCAGGTCTAGAAAGACCCTGATGATCAATCTGTCAGAAAATGATACTCACTTTAGGTAATTACTCTGTTGTCTATAACTTTTTCATCAGATGTAGATCATTGGCACCAGCAAAAGAAGTTGGAATTTAGAAATGATAGAGTCATGCTTCTCCTTGACACAGGGGTCCCGGGACCCCAGACTTTTTGATGTTGGAAATAACAACCACACATTGGATCAGCCAACACAACAAATGGCAGGACAGAAGAATTAACAGTCAAAGGTCGGACATTCAGAAATTTACATAAACAAGAGGAGAGGTTGACAGGACAGTCAGTAAAACATAAAATCATAAAAAAGGCATTTCTAGAGAAGCCAAAGGGCAGGAAACCAAGCGTCAGACCAACCGGGTTAATACATAAGAGATCCGCGCATGTTTCAGTGGCGCATTCAAAAGTAGAAACCGTTTGGTCATTTGAGAAAGGGATCACTATGGCCCGAAACATGTCATGATGAAACTTGAATAAAAGTGGTGTAATTAAACTAACTCTGTCTTCAGACGCATTGTTCTACATTTTACTTTTGGATTTATCTTGCACTTGGTGGCTGCAAATTGGACAATGTGCTATCTATGCTGACACGCAATTTGGACACTCTTTTTTCTGTTTATAGAAGTAATATTAAATGTCTTCCAATTAGGAAGGTCTTTTACCTGAATTTCTTGGGGAATATGGACTCCAGTCCAAGTACACAGATCTAACATAGCATTTATAACGTTCATAGCATAGACTTAAAATTTTTTATTGCTAGAGTTGCCAATTAAGGCTTGATTGTTTCCACTACTTATACCTGTGTATTCGTCAGGAGCAAAAAATTGTGTCTTTTTTTCTCCTGACGAAGCTGCAGGTCCGGCGAAACGCGTAGAGCAGCGCCATTTACACAGAGTGGGGACAGTGAATTTTCAGACACACTTATGAATCCTTGATGACTGCATCATTCTTCAAGCTGTTACGGTCTGTGATTCCATTGGAGTGGAGAAACACTATTGAGGCATCAGGGTCTTCCTTGCCATAAACCCTTACAGTTACGAGAGCTGTTATATCTGTCATGGTCTTTGATCCCATTGGAGTGGAGTTACGTTTTAGAGGCAATCCAGTTGTTTTTTGCTATAAGTCCTCATATTGATGAAAGTTGGTGAGAGGCTATTTCAGCTGTTTTCCATGTGGTGTCATTTATTTCCTATATTGCACAGTTCTATTTTTGGCACGTTTGGTCTTATCAGCAATTATTGAATTTATGCAGTTTGCACTATGATAGTTTATTTGCGCTTTTTCTAGAAATTTTCCCAAAAAATTTTCTTCAACAAGCTTTGACTGATAATAATAGAGCAAAAAACTAACAAGCCCAAAAATACTAAAAAGTATTGATTTATAATCGGACACCGGGACTGGAGCACGTCTGTCTTATATAGGCAGAGAGGCAGGAGCGCTCCTGCCTCTGTGTGCATCAGGCGCACCCCCGTGACATCACAGTGGCTGCGTCACATGACCGTGCGCTCAAAGCGCCGGCAGTGCGCACATGTTGCGCACTAGCAGGAAGGACCCGGCGCTGGAACGAACGCCGGTAAGTATTCAGCCTTGTTTTCACCAGAGCTTAGCGATACTGACACCTCTGGGTTTTTTTTTACTATTCTAAACATCTTTGCAATGTACCTACTTACTAAATGAGTAGTTAAGAGTATTAAGTAGAGAATCAGGATTGGGTGGTATCATGAAAACCAATAGAATACAGAGTGCCAGAGAGGTATGGGTGGTCAACTGTGCCAAAAGCAGATCTGAGTTGTAAGAAGATGAGGCTGGAAAAGTAGCTTTTGGATGTAGCAAGGAACAAATCACTGGAAACTTTAGTGAAATCATTCTTTAAGAATGGAAATCATACCCTCAGTCAGGGACCCTAAGCGCTGTATTAAAGCTTTCCTTTTCTGTGTACCTGCTGTAGAATACCTTACCTGGTTCATCCTGATATTTTTCTATCAATATTGGCTAATTTTGGGATTACTCTGTATGGAGGATACCAGTCAGAGGTAATTGCATGTGAGTACTTTTTATTTTCTGGACATAAAGGTTACATACATTGTGCTTTAAAGAAAATCACAACTATACTTCTCATTTGGGCCTGAAAAGGGGTCATCTTTTTGGTATTTCTGAGTAAACAGAGACCCTAGGGCCAGAACTATTTGACCCAAACTAAATACAGACCAAAAGTGGAGATAAGAGAACATAAAAGAGTATAGGGGGTGAGATATCAGCAGGGATGGTCATGAAAGTCAGGGATGGTCGTAAAAGGGCATGAAAGTCAGGGATGGTCGTAAAAGGGCATGAAAGTCAAACTTCAAAGAGGTCAAGATTTTAATTGTCAGACCTGAGTAAAGAAGGTAAAGCAGTAGAATTTCCATCATATAAAACCATTTAAAATAAACTCAAAAAGAAAAATAAATGATACAGGTATATCAACGGTTATGCAGGGCAATACCAAACATCCCTCCTAGCTCAGTAAAGACATTTTCTGTAATGTATTGTTGTTAGGTCTACAGTTTTTACTGTGACACAAGATATGTTACACTATTTGTATTATCTTTTATCAGGAACTATGATTATAGCAAAAAATCATTTTGTTGATAAATAATACAGAATGGATTCGATTCAATTTCTCTTTGTGCTTTGCCTCGCTGGAAACAGTGCCATATCCACTTCAAGCATTAACAAGAAACCTAAAAAAGGAAGAGCGATGAGCTAATGGAGGATTTTGAAATAATTGTTGTGAAAAACCAAACTCTACTTATTCATTCTTGTTCCAATTCTACTGAATTTGTTTAATTACATGTTTTCATTTCACCATTGTCTGACAGGTTGTTCATATTTCTGCATCTAAAACTGCCCCAATTGCTTTGGAGTTCAGAAACAGGTCAGTTGTGTATTAACCTACACTTATTTCTATGCTGTAGGGCTAGGAGGCCAGGTGATAAGTAAAACATATTATAAAAAGAGCTTGTTTGGATAAACCAAACAGTGTGCAGCTGAGTCCTGTTTATCGAGCAATGGTAATAGTGTGTATTCACGTCTGCAGTTGTGCTACTGAGAAAGAAAATCCCAATCGTCAACTGGTGTATATAAAGACAGAAAGAATGTTCTCTGGCACTCCCATGGGATAAAGGAAAGTCCAACTTTAATAAATCATTTTAAAAAGTACAAACATAGCATCTGTAAGCCAATTGGTGTGCATCCAATGCATTTCGCATGTCAAGAGCTTAGTCAGATCATTTCTAAGCACTTGAAATGCGAAATGCGTAGGATGCATACCGGCAGCCTTTTAGCTACAGTATATTGTCCATTAATTTACATTACATTACACATTGTTTAATGGCTCTTCAGTTACATGTATAGTATATATACACACGTACATGCTCTTCCCAATCAGTGCTTTATCTTAGTAGTAATGCCTATGTTACATTATTTAGATTGTAAGCTCTATGGAGCAGAGACCTCTATATTCTTGTGTCAATCATGACCCAGCACTTAAAAGTTATGTATCTGTTTTATATTTGTATTTGTGAATTGTACAGCACTGCATAAATTTGTGGTGATTTATAAATACAATTATACATACATTACCTCCCATAATGGGGACAGAAGATCAAGAAATGTTTAATTCAAAACTTAATTATGGCAAATGGTATCATTTTGGGGGGTGAGTAAGTCTTTAATATTCTCTGCCTATAGGTGCCTATGTTTGGCACCTTAAGCTGCTGACATAGTTAATGTACCTTCTTCTTAATTACACCTAGATGTAAACCTAAGAGAAAAAAACAAAACAGGTGCAGCGCTCAAAAATATATGTGTAAAAATGTCCACAATCCCAAAAACATATATGATATCAAAATAACCAAATGCAGCTTCTTCTGTAAAGAGAGTCTTTCCAAACTCCAGTGTGTCAAACCAAAACAAAATCTGCAAAGAAGCGCTTCTTTGCAGATTTTGTTTTAGATGTAAACCTACTTAATAACTATAAAGAACCCAAAGGGAGGAAGGCTCCAACAGGATACTTGAAGAAAGAAAGAGAAAAAAGAAATCCTAAAGAAGTACACACTCTGCTAATAAATAAATAAATGTGCTTCATTTTATTACAAAAAAATAATATATAAAAGGTGACATTACCAAAAATGTGTTTGTTAAAATAATTTAAAACCAAAAAATCTCCTTCACAAAAACAGACTTCCACACTCAAACACTAATCCATGTCAAATGCATAGCATCAAATAGCTGCCACTAATGATTATCAACAGTATACACAGCAGTACAATACAATGCAAATATGTTGCAGCAGGATTAAGAGTGGATTTACAACCAATATCGGTACATAGATTAATAGGGCGAACCCGGCGGACACGTTTCGCTTCCTTATAGACGTACAGGATACTTGAAGAACTAACTACATTGTTAGTTTCCTTAACATGTTTTTCTAAACACTTCCCCCTTCTTATACCATGTTATCTAGAAACAACACAGACATTGCAAATCATAGACAAAGGTTCCCAGAATGGGACACTTCCTTTACTCTGTGGAGAAACCACTCATTAGAAGCTGTATTAAAAGACTGATGCTGACATGCCACTAGGAGATCTCCATGAACAATTTTATGGACTGTCATCAAGGGAAGAGCAGGAGGTGGATTTTTACTTATCCTAGCCATCATATGTATTTAAAAATGTTACTATTGGGGACTATGGTTCAAGTGAATTTGTTAGATGCGCAACATTTTAGAATGCAGTGGCGGGTGTCAGGATCCAGAGTTCTGTTTGCCTTTTTCCACTATCCCTAAGTATCAGGATCCAGAGTCTTGTCTTTGTTCACTATCCCTAAGACTATTTAAACGATTCACACCTCTCCCTCCTTGCTCGTTTATTCCAGAGTTTACAATAAGCAGACATTTTCTCTGAACTAAAGTCCTGAAGTATTATTTTCCTGATGTTTACCTGTGTTCCGAGTCCATGTCAAACCTGCTGTGCTATCTGCTCCTGCCAGTCTTCCGTGAACTGTGACTTCCAATCTGGTAGCTCTTTCACTGCATTTCCTGGGGATTCACAGCCTTGCTTGTCAGCTGCATTTTCAGTCCAAGTTACTCACAGTCTTGCCTGTCAGCAGCTCTTTCAATCCAAGTTACTCAGAGTGCCCTGTTTCTGGCTGAACTTGAATCTCTGGTTGGTATTGAGGATCCATTAATACTTTTGCACTCTGCACCTGTACCTGTGTCCTGGTTATCCTGTGTCCTGAGTCTGCACCTGTACCTGTACCTGTGTCCTGGTTATCCTGTGTCCTGGTTATCCTGTGTCCTGGTTATCCTGTGTCCTGGTTATCCTGTGTCCTGGTTATCCTGTGTCCTGGTTATCCTGTGTCCTGAGTCTGCACCTGTACCTGTGTAATGGTTATCCTGTATCCTGAACCTGAGTTCTGTGTATCCTGTTCCTGTCTGTACCTGCACTTGCCTGTTCACTTGTCATGTTTCTGTTTTATTTTGGATTTCATTAAAGAGCCATGTTTTTTGGATAAAACTTTTTTTTATGTTTCCTGCATTGGTTCTCATTCAAAGTACTCCAAGTCAGCACTACAGATTTCTGCAGCACAGTAACCATTTGTTCCTAGCCAAGATATTCAGTGGTCTGTCCTCTGTTTTCCTTGCCTGTTTTCAGACACTTGCCATGGTCTCCAACGAGCTATTTATTCCTGAGCCTGACAGCGGGATACCCCTATTCTGTTCTGTGTAAACACTGTTAAAAAGGGATTTCTATACTAGATGAATTTAAAAAGGGATTTCTATACTAGATGAATTTAAAAAGGGATTTCTATACTAGATGAATTTTACTGTTGTAGTAAGCTATAAGAAGTTTAAATCACTGTGATAAAATCAAACCCTTAAATAGAGTAGTTTCTAAATTCCAGGTAACAGTTTCACATTTACAGTTCAGCCTAAAACTCACCATTGCAATTAACATACCTACTTTTTAAATTAAATTAACCTCTTTGTGTTTCAATCTTTAGTCAAGGTCTCCCAACTATGCTAATGTACAGTCTTTCTAAAAAAATTAACCTCTGTAGTTAAACAATGAAATGAACGGAAGGGGTTATTGACATATTGGGTTAGGACAGGAAACAAAAGCAGTAGGGAGGAGGAGATAAAGGAAAAGAGACCACTAGGGTGTGGCAGTCTCAACTAGGGATAGAACATTCCCACTCACCCAAGTAATGGATGATAGTGTAACAAAAGGGCAGTTAAAGGTGGCAATGTTTGCTTGGTGGTAGCATCTTGTGGAGAAGATGCAGTGTGCAATTTGGGCACAACTTGGAAAAGGCCCCATGTTTGGTGATACGACTGCTAAACCAGTAACTGCCCTAACCTTCATGGCAAGGTGAGGTGGCAAGAGAGGGCCAGTCAAAGTGTGGTAGCATCTCATGGAGAAGATGCAATGTGCAATTTGGACAGTACTTGGACAAGGGCCCATGCTTGGTGATATGGCTGCCTGACCAGTAACTGCCCCAACCTTCATGGTAAGGTGTGGTGGCAAGGGATGGCCAGTCAAAATGTGGTTCAGTTTGTTACCGTGGTTTTTTGTTTTTTGTTTTTTTTATTAAGAAGAAAAGTCAATACATTTTTATTCTGCTAACATTTCACAACCATTTGTAAGTTATTAATCCTTTTAACAAGAACACATAAACCGTAAATGCATATTTCTTATAAGTTGTTGGTTCAATTGAGTTATTAAATATGTTAACAAAATGATTTTTTGTCTCCTGGATTTTTTCTTTTTTTGATATTTGGGTTGTGTAAGAATGTCTCTTCTTTATTTTCCTTTTTAACCAGGGGGGGATGAACAGGGTAAGTGGGAGTGCAGTGAGCCAAACCAGTTGGCTCTGAATGTAGGGTTGGGGAAGGGATAGGAGAGTTGGGGAAGGGATAGGTGGGATGGGTAGGTATAACTGGGGAAATTAAAATCCCCTTGTCCTCACTTTGGTGTTTCCGTTTCATGGGGTGTGTTCCACTGGGGCCTCTGAATCCATCCCCCACTCTCATCCTATTTTTTTTTTTGATTGATATGTGTGTGTGTGTGTGTGTGTGTGTGTGTGAGGTCTTTCTCCTCGCTCTGTCTGGTTTTGTTTATGAATGGGATAATTTCTTTGTATTTGGTTAGTTCAAGTCCCAAAGTCTCAATAACATTTCTTCAAGTAGGTAAGTTGTGTGTTTGAAGGGTGTAAGAATGTAAGTTTGTTGTGGTTTTGTCAGGGTTGTTAGATATGGGGTCAAGAGAGTTAAAAGTTTTTTAATTTTTTGTTCGCGGTCGTTCATTGCATCATATCTAGCCACTACTAGCATATTCCATAGTTTTTCTTTTAACGTGTATTGTGGGTGCACACGGACGAAGCCAGCAAAGAGCAATACGGTGTCTAGCTGCTAGAAAAATTAGCTTTGCAATTGGCGTTAGTATGCATGCATGCTGGTCTGTTGGGATCATAATGCCCAGTAATGCTGTAGCAGGGGTGAGTACCCATTTTTGTGAGGCAATTTTGAAGATTTATTGCTCCACCTTATTCCAGAATTTTTGGGCAGCTCCACCAGCAGTGGATAAAGTCTGCTTGAGAATAATGGCATTTAAGGCATTGATAGTTATTTGTTTTGGAGATTTTATTGAGTAAGTGTGGGGTTATATAGGATTGATGGAGAATTTTGAAATGAAGCTCACGGAGGTTCATTGCGGGGGTTAATTTGCGTATATGATCTATTGTTTTGATTAGGATGTTGGGGTGGTTGTTTATGTTGGGTATTTGTGTTTGCCATTTGGTTTTAAGGTTTGTCTGTGTGGTTTCAGATGGTTTTTGTTGTAAGAGTAAAGTTATGTGTTTTAAGTCGTAGGGTGGGGTTTTAGTTTAGTATAATAGTATCAAGTGGAGTTTCTTCCCTCATTGTAGGGAATTCAAGCATTAGGGAGTTGATGTAGTGTCCAGTTTGTAGATATGCATAGAAAGTGGTCTTATTAATATTGTAGATTTTGGTTAGTTCTGAGAATGTTAGTATTTGAGATGTTGATGGTTGTATAAACTGAGATATTTCATTTAGGTTTTTATTTTCCCAAGTTATGTATGCTTGTTGTTGGGTTCCTGGTGTGAAATTAGGGTTGTAGGAAATGTGAGGATGAAGGTCTAGGATTTTTCTGAGTTTCTGCCATGCCTTTATAATATTTAATATGTTTATATTTGTTTTGGCCAGGGGCGGTAGGTGGGTTGTTTTAGTGTGGAGCAGGGCAGTTAAGTTGAAGCCGTCCGTGAATTGTGCATCTAAGTGTGTGTCTGTATAAGAGTTATTGTTATTGATCCAGGATTTGGCTATTCTCATTAAGGCTGCTAGGTTTATATGTAATAAATTTGGGAGGTTCCAGCCTCCCTTATCTGTGGGTGTCTGGAGTGTTTGGAGGCTTATTTTACGTTTCTTTTTTTTCCCCATATGAAATCTGTGAATAGGTGATGTATGTTCCTGATATCTTTTCTAGTTATGAGTAGTGGGAGCATGAGTAGGGGATATGTTAATTTAGGGAGTATTACCATTTTTATGGCTGCGATTTTGCCTGCTAGTGAGAGTGGTAAAGCTTTCCAGTTGTTGAGGGTGGGTGGGATGGTTTTGATGATGGAGGTGATATTGCGTTCATATAGTTGTGAGATGTCTTGTGGTATAGTTATACCTATATATTTGATGCTGGTGGACGCTATTTGGAATTGATATTGGGTTTTTATTAAGGATTTTAATTGTTGAGAGGCCTTGAGCCAATAGAGTTCTGATTTTTGTATGTTAATTTTGTATCCCAAGATGGAGCTAAATATGGATATAATTTTTAGTGCTATGGGTAGGGTTTGATCTGGATAAGGGAGGAATAGTAACATGTCATCAGGAAATAGACTAAGAGAGAGATTGTGTTGTTTAATTTTTAGTGGAGGGAGATTTAGCATGAGGGTTTGTTCTAGCGGTTCTAAAGCTAAGTTGAATAATAGGTGTGAAAGAGGGCATCCTTGTCTAGTGCCTCGGCTTATTGGGAATGTTGTTAATTTTTTTGAGGGGATTAGTATGTTGGCTGCTGAGGTTGTGTAGAGAGTTTGAATTGCATTG
>WMED01027630.1:0-10589 GCA_019650415.1 Pipa parva | reverse complement strand
TTTCATGATTGCACTATTTCAAATTATTCTAATTCGTTGACCAGCACTTGTACAAAGAAAGCTCATTGATCTTCCAAAGGGATCACATAGCGGAAAGGTGAATTCGATAAAATACCATTTAATGCCATTGTAGGACCTTCCAAGCAAAAATGGGTCCAAAGTAGAGTTTATGAAATTGTGTGCAGCTATATCAATGTAATATTGACTTAACTGCCTTGTTAAAATAAACTGTCTCTGTATAACCCAGTGTTAATAAGGGCGCAGAGTAAAGTGACAAAACCATAGATATTGTTGTGTCTTCAGAAATACAGTAGAAGTATGCATCCACTATTGTCAAGTAATGTGCCATATTAAAATCCCATTATTTTGTATGGGGAACGCAGTCATTATATAATCAACATAATCCTCGGCAATCCATAAGCAAAAGGAAAATCATCTTCATTGTAGATCAAATTAAAAACAAAATCAGGTATTTTGGCAGTCATTGACAATTATTTTAAGGTGGAGCTGTTTGCCAATGTAGTTTTTAACTGAAGTAACCATAATTATACAATGTTTGACTAATAATGAACTCTCCTAGGCAACGTTACATGTCTCATTTTATCAAGTGATAGAAATGTAATGTGACATATCAGTGCATACGGCAATAGAACAAAATGCAACATCACTTAACATATTCCCAAAACACCTTAAAAAATATGACTATTCATTTTTACTAATCATTTGACTATAATAAATGGGATGATGGCAGATTTTGCAGCAAACCATTTGAACCATATTTCTACTGCAGTAGTTCAACAAAACAATTACAAGAAATAACAGGAAAATGTGGTTCCATGTTGTGCTTTCACCTGACTTTAGACTTATTTGACTCAAGCACAGGAAGTTTAGACTTTCGGTGAATGTTCATGCCAAGATTATTGGCTAGAAATGAAAAAGAAAATTACAATTGATCTATTTTTATTACATTTCTACAATTTTTTTTTCATTGGCTCCATTTGTTATTTTTTTTAATGACTTACAACTATTTGCAGTTACAGCAAATACACGATTCCAAATGTTTTTTCTACAGATAGGAACAAAAAACACTCAAGACAACAACAGAAAATCAAAGGCCTTACCCACCAGTTATCCAGTCTTGAAACTAAACACAGAACCCTTCCCACAAATCACTTCACTGTAAATTAAATTGAGAGATCTAACTGATCTTTCATTCAACACTGCTGAAAAGGCTTCGAGATGGACTTCCCACAAATTTTACACTAAAGCTAATAAACCATCTACACAATTTGTACATGTCTGCACAACTATGAGTGGGTCCCACAATTCAAAAAATCATTACAGAATCAGGTACAATTTCTTTCTGAAACCCATAAAAATAACAGAAGTATTTGCCCAGTACTAAAAATTAAAATCACAGTAATCCGAGAACGTTGCAGGCCTCACAAATTTCTCCTTTTCTATAGGTCAAACTACCCTCAATTGATTCAGACAAACCTGACATGATAAATACCCCAACATGATGAAATTCTAGGAACAATTAAACATCTAAAGAAGGGGAAAATGCCAGGAGCTTTACAGCCACTATATATATATAAAACTAGCCCCACTGATAATACCCCATTTACTGTCAGTATTCAACACAATGGTAACATTAGGGGTCATACCCAATGAGATGCTATCTGCAGTAATTTCAACAATACCTTAAAAATGTGACTTACATCAACCTAAAAACTATAGGCCTATCTCTCAGTTATAATCATTGACATTAAGCTAATCACCTCCATCCTAGAAACCAGATTACTGTGAACTCTCCCTGATCATCTAGATATTGACTAGGGGGGGTCCATACCAAACAGACAAACAACTGATAATATCAGTATTAAAAATCCTACAAGATGCATTTTCTAGCAACAAAGCATTGCTTCTCATGACATAGAGAAGGCCTGTGACTCCGTTGACTAGTCATATTTATTTGCAACTTTACAATGATTTGGTATCAAAGGCCATTTCTTGATTGTGTTTAATGCACCATATTCCTCTCCCATGGTGACAGTTAAAGCTTTAGGATGTTCCACTGTGCTATTTGCAATGGAACCCCTAGCACAACAAATTAGGGACAACTCCAACAATAGTGGATATAATCAAAGAAAACAGAGCAAATGGTACTACTCTTTGCTGATGATCTCCTGACTAATTCTTTAGTTTTCCAAACTTATTTATACTGTTGGGGAGGATTGCTAAAATTTCAGGCCTACATGTGAACCCTAGTAAATCAGATATTATGGGATTCAAAACCCTACATGCTATGATCCAGCAAATAGTTACAAACTTTAGATTTATATCAAGAATGAAAAAATTGCCCTAACTGGTAATTTTACACCCTTCTATCATATTCTTTACTCATGTAACCATCTTAAAATTCATAAACTATGTAAGGACCTAGAGGAATGGTCCAAATATAGTATTTCTTGGTTTAGTCGTATTTGTGCCATTAAGATGACACTTAAAGGGCAAAATTTATTAAACTCGGAAAAGCTAGTTTTCGCTTTTCCGAGTTTAATCCCGTGAAAACCAGGAAGTGTCTAGCAGTAAGTATTGCAAGATTTCTTTCGATCAATACTTAAGTATAGCTATCTTTTCATGGAGATATTCAATCGAAAAAGTTTCTCTTGGTAAGTATTGATTGAAACAAATCTCGCAATACTTACTGTGAGGAACTCTCGGGTTCTTCCAGGACTAAACTCGGAAAAGTGAAAACAAGCTTCTCCGAGTTTAATACATTTCGCCCCAAGACTCTTATACTATTTCAGATCCCTACCAAAAGCCACACCAGTCTCAAAACTTCATAAATTTAAACTTATCCAAAAATTTGTATGGGCAATTATGAAACAAAGATTGTCCCACTCGAATATGACTGGCTAGGGACTTCCAGACCTCAAGACTTACTATAGAGTAGCTCAATAATCCCACCCCCCCTAGTGAAATGGAATGATAAATTGTCAATTTTACCACGGATACTTTTTCACAGGATGTTTCCCAAGTATCTCTAGAAATCTTGCTCCTGACCAATACAGCCTCATGAAAACAAATAATATCCAATATAAATCATACAACATAGTCGTGGGCTCTGGGACTCCCTAAAGATTAAATTCAAGCTATGCCCCAGTTGCTCAAGCCCACCAAATCTGCTAAGAAATCCAGCCTTTAAACCTGAATTGAATGTTTCTGAGTTCCAATGGTGGGACAACCATGGGTTCAATACAGTACATTCTTTATTGTGCCCTCAAGGTATTAAGACCTTTCAGTTTCTACAATTTACTTATGAATTGCCAGACTAGACTATTTTCATGATTTGACACTTAATATTTATTATAGACCCATGACATTTTTTTGAAACACTATGCAAGAACTCTAGTCCTACTAAATTACTGCTCTCAAGATTATACAAACATTTAATATTTTTTCTACAACCAGAGAAACCAGCATCCATTTAAGCATGGGAAAGAGATATAGGCCAAACTAAAAACTATTCAGCAATGGGACAAAATGTAGTAAGGCATAAAAAAAAGTTCTCTCAAAGTATTATTAACAAGGAGATTTCAAACAAAGTACTACTTAGGTGGTATATGACCCCATCTTGAAAACACAAAATTACCAACTTAGGATCTTCAAACTGCTACAGAGGCTGCAAACACCTAGGAACGATGACAATGTATCATATATGGTGGTTTTGTTCCACTACATGATTTTATTGGCAAAATACTATCACAACAGCTTTATCCTTTCCTTTAAATGCTCCCATCTGGAAATTGATTAAAGACCAAAACAAACTGGTTTCTCATGGCTGCCACTTAGGGTACAGCATCTCAGTGGCTTTTATCCATGCTGAACAGCAACCTAGTCATTCTTAAGGTTACCAGAATTATGACAATGGAAGAACTTTCATCCTACATTCTAGATATCCCAGAGAGAGAGAGAGATGATCCCCCTGGATTTCTTCTAGATATTACATTGGCTATAGTTACAACTGAGACCTACTATGACAGACCTACTATGACAGATCCTTATGGGGGGGGGGGGTCCTCTATGGAGGGGCTCTGACATCCTCCTCTCCCTTCACATATTTTTCTCTTGAAATGTTAAATTATGAATAATGTAACAACACTTGTTGCCATACAACCAGTGAAGTGAAGATGACATATGCCACAACCTGAAATTTTACTATTGCTTTTTAAAATCTTTTTTTTTTTTATTATTACACATTCTTTCTTTTCCTCTTTTACCATGATTTTAAGTACTGTAATATCTTACATAAACCAATAAATAAAGAGTTAAAAAAAGATGGTGTTGTTCAGCCATTACCCAGAACATTTTACAGATACTGTTGAAGGAAATATTTTGCGGGAATATTTTATGGTTTAAGTATTTGTGGACAAAGTTATACTTTATTCATGTTTTCGTTCAAGAGACCTATGACTGCAAAAACACATATTGGAGGAGAACTATCAAGATATTTCATAATTCACAATTGAGTGATACTAATTCCAGAGGCTTCTGGGCCATCCTCTTTAGGGTCCCTCTGCCAATTTAGTAATAGGACCACCCTCACTACTTAACTCTGTGCTCTCCCAACCCCCAAATAATTAAAGAAAACTTACCTGCAATGCAGGATGGTATGTTCCGGGGGCTGCAGCTTTCCAGCAGAGTGTCTGGGGCTCCTGGAGGTTTGGACCTGGTCGCCACTGCAACCCCCTTCAATCATCTCTTTTTGTAATATACCACACATTTAGATTTCTTACCTATACTTTATAACAAGATATGACTGTTAAAGTTGAATTGTAAACTTTTCAAGGAGTGATTCTCACGGGGAAGGGGGAGTAATCACTGATTTAAGCTTGTGCTGCCCCTGCTCACTGTAATTTGTCAACGTCTCCTTGTGTTGACAGGTGCTGTGATCCTTTTTGCTTCCTCTTCCTGTGAGTTTTGCCAAATATAGAAGCGCAGTAGCAGTTTTTTGATGTAAACCTTGACAAATCGCCCCTTGATTTGATGAGCTTATAGATCTCCTTTAAGCTTACTTTCAAACCAGAATGTGTCGCATCTCTCTCTTTCTATTCATAATTCACCCATATGCTTTTGAAGCTCACAACTTAGTTAGAACTGTGCACATTTCAAAAGCCTGTATTGTATCATTCTCCAGAATCTGTTATTCTACAAGACAGGATCAGTACAGCTACATAGATTTTTTTTTTTATTTGATTAAACCACGGTGATAGAGGTTGGTAATTGATTATCTCTTCCAAAATGACTTTATAAACAAGGAAGGAGGAGGAGGTCTATTAAAGTAGATTTGAATCAGGTAGAATATATGTCTGAGATTCTACAGAATGCTAGCTTCACATCTACTTTCTACACATAAAGTAAGTGTTATTTCTGCTAAGAACTGGAGTCAGCATCCTACCTTTTTTCCCTTTTTTTGTAGGAACATGTAATGTTTGAGAATGTCTGAGGTATATAGCCTGGCAGCTGTAGGAATCAAATAATCTAAAATCTTTGCCTTTGAAATGCTTCTTATTGCCAAATGTGGGAATAAAGAGGAAGATTTTAGAGTGCTGTATCTTCATTTTTCCTGCTGGAAGACAAGGTGCAAGTGGACACTTATGCAGGAACTTTGTGTATAAATTGGGGTATTTCCCAGCTATTGATTTGTCTGTAGCTGCTGAAGACACATACTTTTTGATCTGAGCATAAAAAAAGAACTGAATGTATATGTTCAGATAATTAAGAAAAAAAACTCCCTGCCAAATAACATATGTGACTTTTCCAAACCTAATGTTAATAGTAAGGCAAACCAGTGGGCTCCATTTTTGCTTAACCAGTTGGTGGTAGATCTCTTCTACAAGACACCTGTGAAGTCTTCCAGTCATGTTCAGAACAAAGAGCATTCTAATGTAGCTGTAGCCTCAACCAACCTTGAATCATTACAATACTATAGCATTCTCACTCTGCAGAAACAATCCTTTCTGCAAAAATTATTTCTGTTAAATCAAAATCAGCAACTACTAAAATGCTTTTGAAAAATCTCAAAATTGACAACAGTTTTTGGTCCCCTTTTTTTCATTTTTCTCTGCGGCGGATGATTTAAAATCTCAGAGATTTCTTCAAAACATGCAAGTGTTTAGAGCTGCTGTCCACCTGCAAACTTTATTTCCGGAATTTTCTTCCCTATCAATCAGCTGCTGACTTCATATTCCAACTGACCTACTGCAGTGAATTAGATAAAATTAATATTAATTGGGTAAATAACTGTTGGCAATTTTACTTTTCCAGTTTGGAAATATATTGTATCTGAGGCTTAGGGTAAAAGTGGTCCAGCACATGAAGTTCTCTGCACAGCAAAAGTACGTTTGGTCTTGAGAAAAGAAAGAGGTCCCCTGAAGATTTTTTTGATCGATATTTACTGACCGAAACTTTTTGATCAAATTATTCTAAGGAAAGGTAGCTAATGCTTTACATTAGTAGTATGGCTAGTCTACCTTTCCATTGAAAATTTTGATTAAAAAGTTTGTCGGTAAATATCAATCAAAAAAATCTTGCGATATTTACCACAAGAAACTTCCGAGATCTCTTGGGAATAAACTCGGAAAGGCAAAATGGGCCTTTTCCGAGTTTATTAAATTTCATAAGAGTTATGTCTACTAGACTGTATCTTCACTGTCTCCTATTGTGGTAATATCTACCCAGTAACTACACTGGTATGTTCTGCTATGCATCTTTGAAGAATTTAATTATGTTACCTTCTTTAGAGGTTCATTTGCATATATTTCCCAAGGAGCTTTGACTTAAGTGTCCCTACTAGTCCACATTGTCTCCATGACTCAAATGAGCACGTTTGTGAAAAAAACTTCCCTTTTAAAAAAAATTTTTTCAAGCAAAGATTGTTTTGAGAATACACAGATAATATCAATGTCTATGACAACAGACATGCATTAAACTTAAAAAACTGCTTTGAGATAGACATTGGGCTTATTAATACATCACAAAACACAGAAGCTTTGGACTGCCACACTTAGTGACCTGAGGAAAGCCATTTAATTTTCATTTCTTCAGGTTCTAGAACATTAGTTTGGATATCCTTGGAGCAATGAACCATTATGATAGCGCTTGGGCCTTAAATACTTAATTTAAATGAGTCAGCTGTATAAAATTAATACTGTGTAACCATAAAATGATCACAGTAAATAATTTGTCAAATAAATTAAAATATACGATGCAACTGAAGCAACAAATTCAACGATAACAAAATGTTTTTATTATTGCAAATTAGAATATAGAAAATAGGAATCGACCCTATGATTTATTCTACAGATTAAAGAGATTTAAAGATTGATACAAGCCTAGAATTTATATGTAGATGTAGCCCTGATGCAAGTATGGGTTGTTTAAGGAATTGCCACAAATCTAATGAATTGCTTTAAAATTTGTTTTAAACACAATTTTCATAGTGCACAAAACAGATGTCACTTGGCCTTATATCCAGTAAATGCCAATTTTTTTCTTCCAAATTGGCATTTGTGTGGAAGCTAGTTTTTATAGACAAGCATCATATCTTCAGAGCTGGTTTGATACCTATATAAACTTATATGATTAGTGAGGTGGCCCAAGTGGTTAGCACTGCTGCCTTGTAGCACTTGATTCTGGGTTCAGTTCCATGTTTCTATGTTCTCCCCGCACCTGGTTTCCCCCAGGCACTCCGGTTTCCTCCCACAATTCAAAAATATACATCTGTGGCTATTTGTGTGTAACTGAATAAGGAAAATAGATTGTAAGCTCCCAAGGGGCAGGGCAGGTGAATTTTTGTAAAGCCCTTTGTAATATAGTAGCGCTATATAAAAAATGAACAAATACAAAACGACAAATATGTAGAAGGATAAAATCACCCTGCAGTATGGCAATAGCAATCCTGCAAAGTCCTACCAAAAGAAACCAAGACTATAGCAACATTTGTGTACCAGAGAAAAATGAACTAAAATTCACAACAAATAAAACAATTTAATGTACTAAAACTACATAGGCACACATACAGGGTAAGTATTTATTGGATAGATGGAACAGGTCAATTTTTTCCATCAAATACTGTACTTTGTTTCTTAGCAAAACTCCAGTGGCAACTCCTGTCTGCAATGTGCACTACGTGACTGTACATATCACTTATGTCCTGGGTAATATACCAAACGCTCTGATATGACACAACTCAAAGTTGGGCAGGATATAAGTATTAGTAGTGCTAATAGCTATAGGCATTGGCATTTTTATAGTTCTTTATATATACATTGAAGCTCAGCTGGTTTAAATACAAATTACAAACAATAGGGTATACTATAGTAACATTTCTACTAGAAGAGTAGCATATCACTACTCTACAAAGACCATATTCAGCTAGAGATAGAAACAGCGTGCACACATTTATTTTAATGTGCTTGTTGTTGACGCCTACAATACAGGACAGCGATATTCTTTGTATAACACATGACAAGAAAACTCAATGAAACCAAAATGAATCCTTATGCTAATTTTTCCTATTTTGTTACAAGTTTAAAGATTGATGGCTCGCATTGTGAAGGTGCATCAGGAGGCTGACATTTCATTTGTGAATGGAAGATGGATTCGATAACTCTAGGAAGGTTAAGTTAATAGAATGTTTGTAGCTACAATCACTCAGTATCCTTCATAATGTCCTTCATATTTAACTTTGATGACTCATCCATAAAGACGTCACTGCTAATCATGTGAGCAATACTGCAAGGATGTATATTACATTCCCAACACTGTTATAAATTTTTAATATGAGCATTCATTGGAAGATATTGTTTAAGGAATCTGAATGAAAGTTAGTCTTGGCCTGATCTACTATGCATGCACCATGTTCTAACAAGCCCTTTGGCATCAGATTTTTTACAGTACGCTTAATAATTAATAATAATAACGGATTCATCAAAATAAAGAGAAAGATCTTAGGTCACCAGAGATATTTTGCAGACTGCTCATGTATCAAAAATACTTTTAATCTACTATATGAGGAAAACACAGTTTTCCAATAATGTAATCTTATATACATTTAAATTGGTAGTTTTTAATAAAATGTACAGTTACAATTACTGTATTCGTATATCCAATGGCTATCTTAGGTATAATGTAAGTGAATCAAAGAGTGAATTAAAAGTGAACAAATGCACTGCCCGTCCCCAAAGGAAATTAAAAATAAAAGAGTAAAGATATTTGTACAGATTTACTAACTCCACAAAGTATCCTAGTGGTGAACAAGAAGGCAAGATGATGACACTGTCTTTTTTATTTTAGGGGTTCATTCATTAAAGGCAGAATTTGCATAGTATAGTGACTGTCTGTTCATGTCAATACGATTAGAAAGTCACAAATTCCCTTCTCCTTATTCATGAAGCAGCGGACAGCGACAGACAGTCACATGCATAGTGCGGTATAGTCAGTCGCACAATAGTAGGAGGAGAAGTCATGCAGAGTGAGGAGAATTCCTCCAGTGAAGGGCAGTGAAGTCAGTCTCATCATAACACACTAATTGTATATAAGTGATTAATATTTATTTTTACGTCACCTTGTACCTAGTTCATGTTTAATAGTAGACTAATTTAGTCGCAGTCGCCATTGTTACTTTGGAATGAATAGTCGCCTTACACAACACTGGAGCCCTGCTATAAACACCTCAATTCACCACTCTGATCTGGCGAAGACAAACAGGTGAATTCAGAGCAGTACTCCCTGCAGAATCTGTCGCATGCTGAATATCGAATTACATGTGCACGTGCAAACAAATTGATGCGAAGGGCTCTGTAAGTCTGACTGGAGTAAGCGTCAGAATTGGTTGTGAATTCGTCACATCGCAGAGATTGTTGAATAAGCAGAGTTGGAGAAGTTACGAAAGGACGAGAATATGGACATTTACAGTTCGGTCTTAAATGAATGACCCCCTTAGTGTTTGCATATTGCCAATATTTAGAAATTATAGTAGAAACATGCCCTATAATGTTAGTTGAGGAAATCTGGTGCCATATATACTAAGGGATATAATGAACGGGTTCCATTTTATTTATTTTAGGCTGTATACATTAAAGGAAAAAGTATGATAAAAATATCAAATATGGGAAATATTTTTACATTTTGTTAAGTTTGATGCTATAGTGTAAAAAAAAAAAAAAAAAAAAAGGAGACTCGCTGAATGTTGTAAAAATGGTTCTAACAACTACCTCTTTATTCCACACACAGCACGTTACACGTTTGTCTTTCTTCTTTTATTTACAAGAGTCTGGACAGACCTCACGAGATTATGCCTGGATCACTAGTCTGCTTGGATGAGCTTTTATATTTACTAGTTTTGATGCTATTGAAATGCTTGTTCAAAAACTTTTGATCCAATTTCAACTTGATATTACAAAATTACCCACACAGAAAAGAGCTGCAAAATGATCAAATCAAATTGTGAGAAAAAAGGTAATGAGGTTATGGAACTCTCTGCCTGAAGAAGTTGTTATGGTTAATTCCATTAAAGAGTT
>WMED01027628.1:0-10589 GCA_019650415.1 Pipa parva | reverse complement strand
AGAACGCATTTCAGCTCCAGGACACCTTAGAGTCGGCGGCAGAGATGAAGATGGTATGGTAAACACGGAAGTGCTACATAGCACTTCTAAACAGTTAAGTTATTTCATTTTAGGGGCAAAATTTAAAATAAAATGCATTAAATAAAAGTTAGTAATTCGTATTTACTAACATATGCATTTTTTCAATTTTACCCAGACTGTTCCTTTAATTTTTGCTGGGACTTATTTATTAGCAAAGAAAATTCATTAATCTGTTCTTACCTATATTTTTAATTTAAAGTGCACCTGTCACCTCAAAACTGATACAACTTTAGGTTGTACTAATTAAATAAAATGTTTTTGTAAATATAGATGTATTTTTAAAAATGTACCTTTATACAGCGTTTTTCTGTCATCTTCCCTGTCAGCACGACTTTTCTTTCCCGAGTGTCAGGAATAATGATAAACATTATAATGATTGACATTACAGCTCCTTGAATCAGATTCCTTAAATCACGATCTTGCAAGGATCTGATTAGAAGAGCTATTATGTCGATCATCATTACCCAACCTGGAAAGAAAAGGCAGGTTGACAGGGAAGATGACAGAGAGGAATGCTGTTTATATGAATATAAACTATAAATTGTTCATCATATGAATAGTAAACAAATTCTGAGCCAGTTTTTCTCATAGCTACTCCTGAGGCACATGTGTGTACATTCTGCCACTGCTAGGGGATTGCAGCAGTATGTACATAGTCATATGCCAGTATGAAACATATTAAAGACTAGTATATAACTGAATTTGCAAACTTACCGGCAAAGCAGGGATTTCTTCTATAGACTGATAGCTCATTTCCTGATAATACACATTAATCTTTGAAACATCATTCCTAAAATGAACCCAGAATATATCAATGTTCATGTGCTTTCTTGTTCATAAACATATTATTCCTATATATAATATATATATATATATATATATTTTTTTTTTTAAATTAGAAATAATATTTATTATGTAAGATATGAGTGTTTAACAAATGTAGCGTAATTTGAATATTCATGGTATCTCTCTCCCCCTTCCCACAAGCTTGCGAGAGGTCTCAGGCATGATAAACTAAAAAGAGTTTATTATACAGGGAATTTAAAGCATCAAATAAAATTAAAAAATAAAAATCATGATATTTTGTAGAGATCTTTTAAAATATTTGGAAGCATACATGAAGTGTATAACAGGTATAAATACATAGATGGCATTTAAAAAAAAAAATTTAAACAGATCAGAGATTTTAACTGCCAAATTTGCTGCTTTAACAGACTGGGAAGCTGAATGAACAGATGAATTACCTGTGCATACACACAAAGTGATGCAAACATCACTGTTAGTCCATGACTGTCATAAGCCTCTCAATTGGACACAAATTTGCCACATCGCAGAGTTTTCTGAATATAAGAATATGGAGAAGTGGCAAATGAATGACCTTTACTTGTTTGTTTGGACTTTAGGGAATAAGCCCCATATGGGTTTTGAAGCCACATTATAAAGCCAGTTTTTTTTATAAGGTTCATATCTAAGAAACTGTACATTTATAATGTTAGTTTAAATAGAAAATATTTCCATATATGCTTAATAGATTACAATAATAATAAACAAATCGTCATGCGTATTATATACAGAGAATCTAATTGCATAGTATGGCAAGTGTTGTCCATATAATTCCAAAACGGATGTTTCACCTGTTGCTGGTTCTGTTATATCCTTTCTGCCAAGCGAGAAGTGGGATTACCCAGTCCTATAAAAAGAGAGTTGAAATGTGCCTGGGTTCATTTTTGTTTGTATATGAATGTCTCAACAAATAGACTTTTTACAGCATCTTTTCCTAGCCATAGTTGCTAGTGGGGAAATGGACCTTCCTAGCTTATATCTAGATAAGCAGGTCACAAAGTGTTACGTACCTTAGATGCTGGAGATGGCCATTTGGCAGTCCCTGGGGAAAGCTTATACGTTGTCTCCCTGAAGCGATATAACAAGTAAGAATATGTGTATATACATCATATTAGTTAGCACTCCTAATACGTTATGATTATGATTTAAGCACAACTGGTTTTCTGAATAAGTACTATTTAATGACTGATGACCTTGCTGTTTTAAACTGTCATGATTTACACATGAACATTAATTGGTATTAAGACTTCTTTAACAGGGGAATTCTAGCACCGACCCAAAGCAATTTCATTTAGCACATGTAGGCTGTACATCAAGACATTGACAAAACAACTTTCACAGGGGTAGGAGCAATTTAGAGCAGGTTTGCTTGTCCCAATTCCATTTCTCAATGCAGCCCAACATGTTATAATGTTATAAAGTTACAGATTTGTATATGTTTTGTAATATTACATGACCTGTATCCATCTTGCTGGAACATTAGCCCAGCATGAGAATATTTATTGGGTGTGTATTACATTGTAGCAGACTGTACACAGCAAACTGCACAGGGCACAATGCATCCCTGCGCTTCCTTAATTATATACAGTAATTCAGGCTTTAAGTATGGGGACACTCTCAGTATAATTAAAGCCATAATATGTCTGATATGCATTTTACATATAGTATACCTAGGGAGACGTTTACAAAACACAGATGCTAACTTGCTGTAATCAATCGCAACAGCTCCAGTTACTGTAATGGTAAAAGTTATGATAAACTTATTCAAATATTTTACAGAATTTGTCAAGCTTCAGCAAAATTTATGTTCCTTCAGGTGCTTTTCCTTGCTTTAAGAGATCAGTTATTCCAAGAAAAAGAAACTGCCGTTTGGTTTTCCATGGCAGTCATCGAAAAACACTATAAATTGGATCTTTAAAGAAGTCCTGATTTTGATTTGTTTGTGTTGCTGACTTGCAGCCAAATCGGGCTCTCTGGGGCACCTCATTAATATGTATTATAGGAAGCAGTAGTTCTCAAGATGTGAGGTAGGCCTCACTTGTGAGGTACAGTGATATTAGGTGAGGCCCAAAGGGGAACCTTGTCTATTTGTAAATATTTGGTTTTAAATAGTAACCCTGCCAAGCAGAATCTAATTCTTTGGTGTAAGTGGTGTTTTTCATTATGTACCTGCCAGGCCACCAGGAAAATTTCCAATGGGCCCCAGGCTCTGATCTGGGCCCTTCCGCCTATCAACCCCAGTCCGCCACTGGACCCATACATTACAAATGCTTTTTATGATAACTGCATATAAATTAAGGGTAATAAAAGAGTGCTAAAAAGTATTGTTTGAGGATTCTTAGAAGTAGGAATTAGTTGTGAGACTGCCACTGCTGTTTAACTAGTGGTGTAACTCGACTATGATGATGCAGAAAGCTCTTGTTATATTAATGAGTGTGAACTGTTTGTCTGCTAAATGTGTTTTATTATCTGGCAGTAATGTAAAATTTGAATATCCACAACTGTGCAGTATCCGACAGATGAGGCCCAAGAGCTGCTCCGTAGTAGAGACTGAGGCCCAGGTGAAAACGTTTGCGAACCACAGATCTAAATTTCCATAGGAAACAATAGCAGGGGGTTGTTTTCTTTATAAATAAAAGATGGCTCCAACCACAAGGAAGAAGTAGCAAACTTAGAAAACAAATCAGAAAATCAACTACAAACTTTTACCATCATTATGGAGGAAAAACTGCTGGTGTTACTGCTCCATCAGATGGTATAAAAATATTCTATTCCCATTCCTGTTGTATTAATTCATGGGCCAAGAATATTTGAGAACTGGGGCCCATTTGAATGGCAGAGAATAACACAAAAGAATACTCACTTGCATTGCTTTGGACATTGGGTAAAACAGCTGAGTCTGTGCTCCAACATGTTTTCATATAACCTGTAAAAACAGTGCCCTGAAAAAAATATTGTGGTACAGATGTTAAGACCTACTTCCTAAAATGAAGGCAAAGAGTTCACCTGTGGATAGGATGTGCAACATCCAAAATTCCAAAAGGAATTAAACCACATTATACTGTGGCAAAACTGAATCGCAGCTTCCAGTGCTGAAATGCTGTTAGCTTCCCATAAAACCCCAGCAACAGGTACAAAATTAGAGCTGCCCATTCAAATTAATAACATCCCTGTGCATTCAGAGGAGGGGGGGAAAGGGGTGACACTTGCTCCCCCAGATAACCGCCAAATGCACCCCTCTGTTCTGCCCCAACACATTGGGAGATTCTAATTGGTCCCAAAGCACCACTTGCGATGTGCCGCCGCCCCCTATCCCCTTAAATAATGTCCTGTGGACACCCATGGTAACAGCCTCACAAGCCTCTGCTACCTGCAGTACTCCCTGGCTGTTACTCTGCATTTTGAGTAATAACTGTAAAAATGCTATAAGCTTCCCCAAATCCCAGCAACACTACTGCAGAATAGCTTTTCTTTAACATGAGTCTTCCAGTTTGTGAGCTTCCTGTGTTCATAAACTTGGTGGGTAGGTTGCAACAATTTCCACCATCTAGTCAGTCCACTTAAGACCTGAACTGAAAAACATTACAGAACTACAAGTATTTTTAACATCTTGAATGAAAGAAAAAGCAAGGTAACAGCAATGACTTAATTGCTAATTATTAATTAAATCAAGGTGTCTTATGCCCCACTTTGGATGCCACTCCTTTGGTTATTCAGTGTATGCACATTCATTATTATTATTGAGGCTTCAAAACTATCAACAATTTGCCTTATGTACTCTCTGTGCATGATCTGCCTCAGATAGATTGCTTTTCACCAAGAGTATCTCATGTTGGGAGCAGTCAGTCAGTTAAGCCTGGGTCTCAGCACAAGCAGCACTGATAGTCATCACTGTTACCAAAAATATATTGTTTATACTTATATCCCAAAAGCTCCAGTTTTTAGGGATATTCGTTTTAGCCAGGTATTACTTTAGACAAAGCAGACTTCAAGGGATATTTACTAAGACAATTTCAACCATATTGATTAGTTTCATTCTCAATTTTCATTTCCCTGTAGTTTTTGATTTCCCTGATTTATAAAGAATTGATGAAAATGTTTCCACCTTATCATTATCAATAAATATCAATCAGTTGACAGGGGCACACTTTGCTGTGTTCTTCTCTGAGGATCTCTTCCATTACAGAATGATATCAATATCCTTTTACAATGGGAAAACATTTTGGACTGTAGCATTAGACAGGACCAACTTCATAGGAAATAATGGGATTACGGCAGTAATAATATTCAAAAATATTTTGCACACATCATTCTATTTTGTACATAGAATAAAATTTTGTGCATACAAAATAGCATTTCTGCACAAAATATTATGCACAAAATAGGATCTTGTGGACAAAATTCTGTTTTGTGCACACAATAAAATTATGTGCATACAAAATAGTATAGCTTTTTGTGTACAACATGTTATTCTGTGCACAAAAGTGCCATTTTATACAGACAAAATACAATTCTGTATGGCCAAATTAGCATTTTATATACGAAATTCTTATTGTGCACACTAAATATTGTTTGTTAACATAATTTGCAAGTTTACAAATCTATTTTTGTATTAAAATCTACTTTTTTGTCTATTTAGCAGATACTAAAAATAACTTTGTGTCCATGAAGCACACTTTGTCAAAGCAAAAATTATTTTGTGCAGACAGAATATAATGGATTAATTTTCATCTTAAAAAATTAACTGTGTCACAAAATGAACCATGAACAAATGATGTCCCATAATTTGCTGATACAAAAATCATTTTGTGCATATGAATTACATTTTGTGAAATAAAAATATATTTTGTACATACATACAATAAATGTAATGATATGCACATTAGTTTATATGCTTTTAGAAGAGAATTTACATTCTAAGATAGTGTTGTACAAACATATAAAGTTCATGTTACTTTATATAACTATCTTACTTACCCCAACCTGGGTGCTTGTTATAGTTGCAGTATTCCATACCAGGAGGCAGTGGGTACAAATAATAACCACACCCACACATATCAATCATTTTGTACTGAAAGCAGGAATTTAGGCATGCCTGGAAAAGAACAGTTTAGCTTGTATGTATGAGGGGTCCTTCTTACAGACTACAGAAATGCTGTATCACATGCACTTCCATAAACTGCCATCACTCAGACACTCTTCTGTGAGCACCAGCAGTTCATCTAGCAATACCATTGCCAGGCATGACTTATTATTTGCCAGCACAGCAAACAGAAATTAATACTTACTAGATTTTAAAGTACACAACAAGGTACCCCTTTAGCCTTAGTATTTCTACTCTTGCTAAGTGACAGTCTTGCTATATTCCTGATATTCAGATGCTGATAATATTAAGTTTCAGTGAATTGTAAAGATGAATTCTCCCTGTTTCGTATGAAGAGTCCGTGTGCAGCTCGAATAAATGATCTTTTCCTTTCCACTCACCATGGCTCTTATTCTCTAAAGTCCGAATTCGTCTGTCGAATTTTCAAACAGTGGATTCCCATAGCAAATCCGCGACTGCAAGAACTCTCCCATTGTAAAGTTGCGACTGCGACAATTTTAAAAGTTGCGGGTACAACAATATTTCCATAGTAGAGTTGCGACTGTAACAATATTCTCATTATAAGGACACGAGTGCAACAATATTCTCATTATAAAGACATAATTGTGACAGTAGCAGTCTATTGTGACTGTCTTTAGCTGGCTAATTCACATCTTTACCCAACAATTTGGACTTTAGAGAATAACCCCCATATGTTCAGTGAAACTTTCTGATAGAGTAGATACTGACTATGGCACTCACCTGCAATGTGTAAGATGTGTTGTATAAGAGTTTGATCTCTAGTTCATTCCCATCAGAAGTGCACTGACCATATTCTCCACCTAAATGATTCACCTCAGTCTGAAATTAATAAAAATCATCCACTGTTTTCAGATTATTCTTTGACTCTCTATATAATGAATAATAATCTCTGCATAGAAAGACAGACAAATTCACAAAATACAAAAATATAGGAAAATTAGAAACAGAGGACAAATAAGACCTTTTACTAAGATGAAGTTGCAAAAATATATTTAATAAAATGATTTTGCATTAAATTGTCATTTTTACAGTATATTTATATTTGACCATATGTCCCTTTATGCAGTAGCAGAGCAGATGAGATAAGCTATAACTATGCTACAGCATTTAAAGTGCACTTGTCATCTCAAAACTCTAATACTAATTTAGGTTCTACTAATGAAATAAAAGGTTCTGTAAATATATATGTATTTTAAAAATGTACCTTTATACAGCGTTTCTCTCTGTCATCTTCCCTGTCAGCCTGACTTTTCTTTCCTGAGTCGGATGGGCGGGGCTAAAAGATGATTGACATTATAGATCCTCCAATCAGATCCCTGCTAGATCGTGATTTAAGATGACAGATGACAGAAAGAAACACTGTATAAAGGTACCATTTTTAAAATACATATATATTTACAGAAGCATTTATTTCATTAGAAGTACTTTAAGCAGAAACACAGGCACTACAGTAAGTGATATAAACAGACCTGCATCTTGGGTCAATAAAACCTATTGTCACAGTAAAATGAGAAGTACTTGGTTAAACTGACCAGTCTTATGCTTACTGACATCTCAGTTCCAGGCCTTATATCAAAGCCCTCATGTTCCACTAAGGGTGGATGGAAGGGGTTGTGAACCATTATTCTTGCACCCGCTGCAGTTGATAGGAGAGGCATATTGTCGTTCTGCTCTGTCTTCACTTTCAAAGATAGACCTAAAGAAAAATGCTTGTAAAAAGTCATTTCACAACTAAAAATCCATATGAAATGCTAAATATTAGTAATGCTACTCAGTGGAATCACCGATTTATTTTAGAGAATGGGTCTGAGTATCAATATTTCCTCTGAACCTAAGCTATATCCTAAGCCTTCTAAAAAGTCCCAAAAAAGGCAGTCCAAAATTCATAGCTATTTCTATGATGCCATAAATCTTTACAAGGCTTTGCTGCTTGAACTTTGATCAAACTATTAGAACTGCTGAAAGCTGAGTATGGTTTGCCTAACCAGTTTACAATCGTGCTTATTTGAGCTTATTGCCAACAGATAAAATGAGGATGATGTTTATTAATTCAGAAATAACATTAAAAAATAAATGTTCACATAACTAGCATGGATTATGGAATAAAACTCAAGTCAAGTTCCAGGTAACATTTATAAATTATTTACAATCAATTATGATATATTTCTGGTGCTGGATTTACTGTATTAATTTACCAGTGCAATTCTTCAGCTTAGCTCTTGGATATATATAAAATAAATGGACTTTGTGTTCTTAACTCTCCGATTAATAAATAAATTACCATACTGCTTGCCAGGCATGGTCGTATACCAAACTTCTCCCTTTCCTTGGCTGTTAATCGTAAAACAATTTCCATAGATTGGGTGATGAAAATGAGAATATTCACTGCAATAAACAAAATGCCATTATTATCCAGCTGTCTGTAATGAATGCAATGTAATGAATAACAGCAAGCAAACAGGAGACAGCATTCATGCAAGCAAAGCTGTGTTGTGGATGTATTCTGTAGAGCAGCTAAGGTTATGACCTACAACAATGATGCCCAACCTACGGCCCGTGGGTCAGATGTGGTGCTATTTGGCCCACAGCCCGAATTCTGAAATCTGAAATGTTGCGTAATTCGCACTTATTCGCCAGCTAAAGACAGTCACAATAGACTGTCACTGTCCCGGTTGCGTCTTTACAATCAAAATATTGTCACAGTCACAACTTCACTTTGGAAAATTGTTGCAGCTGTTACTTTAAAATTTGTAGCAATTTTAAAAGTCGCGACTTTGAAGCAGCCTGTGCAATTTTATATGCCACCCCCCCAGGCCACAAAAGGTTGGGCATCACTGACCTACAAAAACTCCTGGGCACTAATGAATTAACCTTATATACATTGGTTATTCTCATTAAAGTGATTAGCATTTTTATGTTCTGTAACATAGGCAGCAGTGAATTTCTTGTACTATCTCAAACATCTCCCATTTTTAGGGAACACTTATCCTAAACTAATCTTACATTTGTAGTAGATCGCTTTGTTTTGCAACTGGTCTTAGTTTTGTGGCCTGGGGGAGGGCGCCGGGCCTTCATTGGGACCCAGGAGTGGCTAGTTCTTCTGTCAGGACCTGTCTCAGGAAATCCAGATAACTGGTGCTGCCTTACTGCCTAGACTTCAGTTACGCACAGCATTATCCTGTTGGCACTATGTGATTTTATAGCATTCTGCCACAGCTCCTGAACAGTGGTTGTCCTGCTGCACCTGTTTTCCTGCCCTGCAATGTATTTCCTTGAATTCTTGATCTGTAGCATTCCCTGCCTCTGGTTGCAGCTCTGCTATTCCTGCAGTTCCGGCTGTGACAATGTTGCTATAACTTATTATAGTTCAGGAGTTTCAGTGTCACAGCATCTTGTTACAATTTAGCATTTCCTGTGCCATTTGAGAAACCTACCTTACATTACAGGGTTTTTCACTGAAATCACACGTGAAGATGAAACTCTTGGCTAAATCATCTGTTCCAAGGTCTAGCAGTGGTGGTATATTTGACATAATGTTCATGTAATGAAATTTGTACCACTCATGGAGAGCGTTCACTCCAGACCAGAATGATTTATAATAGCAATCTTTCCCAGAGGCATTGCACTGAAAGAGAGAACGTTATTACATACTGTCAGGTGTGTAGGTTCCATAGAGGCAGGAGAAGCAGCTTTTATCAGCCCATACAAGGGCTCAGAGCTGCCCCTGACTGCTGAAAACAGGCCATTTCCTGCGGAATGAAGGTATGACCCTATTACCAATACCAGTGTACACAACACTGTAAGTAGGTTTCAGAAAAACTGTTTATGCCCATGCTTACAGTCCTGAAATGTATTCTAAATAATTCCCTATATCCCTAAGAGAGAATTATCTTTAGTTTTTTGTAATAACTTTGATGAGCAATAACTTTGCCCTGCGGGAGCTCACTGGAACTGTAGTTTTATAAGGGGGGAATTCAGCAAGCAGCGAAGTGAGCTACGATGCGTTCGGCTCACTTCGCAAATGGTAGTATGCGCATGCTGATGTCCTGCGCGCGGACATCAGCATGCGTATTAAAGGGATTCCCGTCTCGGCGAGACCAAAAGATTTGCCTCGCCGAGACGGGAATCCCTTTAATGCGCATGCTGATGCAGGACATCAGCATACGCATACTTACATTTGCGAAGTGAGCCGAACGCATCGTAGCTCCCTTTGCTGCTTGCTGAATTACCCCCTTAGTCTGTAAGCTCTCTGCATCAAGAAGGGATGTTGCTACCAACTGAACTAGAAGCGACAAGGTGGAATAGTTCCAACCAACAATATTCAGCAAAATATATAAATAAATAACAACATACACATAAAGCAAGTGACACTTGTATTCTTACGCTATTCATAATACCCAAAGTTAGAATAATACGGAGCACTAAAGTTATATTGTTGTGTATCTGCAGATATAAATTTATATGATATAGAATAGAATAACACAACAATTTTTTTTTATTTTTATTATTGCATTTAACTATTCAACAGTTAATTAAATGA
>WMED01027627.1:0-10589 GCA_019650415.1 Pipa parva | reverse complement strand
CAGAGAGACATTGAAAGGGATGTAATATTCACTTATTTACTAATTATATTTACAGTTAGTGGGACATTATGTGGATGATGTCAGTGCACTTGACTGATGGAATTCCCATCACTCCTCATCCTACTACTGTTCGACTGACTGCCCCGCACTGCGTTTCTTTGCTGTGCAAATTCTAAGAAGAAGCTATTTTGCAACTACTGTTGCATAGCAACCCAAAGTGATGCAAATTCATAGTTGAATTCACAGTTTCATGAATAAGCGACAAAAGAGTCGCCTCACCGAGACTGGAATCCCTTTAAAGCGTTCGCTGATGTCCACATGCAGAACATCAGCAAGCGCATAACAGTCTGTGCAAAGTGAGGCGAAGGATCCGGACCCCATTTCGCACTATGGTGAATTCCCCCCTAAGGGCGAAATTTATTAAAATCGGAAACAACCGATATCTCGATATCGGAATTTTACCAATATCGATATCGCGATAGCGATATTTCAGCCATTCTGCCACTGAAATCAATGGTACAGCCGAAATTTGATATTGGTAGTATCGACATCACGATATCAATGGTATCGATATCGGTAAAACCCGTTCGATATCACAATATCGGTAATTTCCGATTTTAATAAATTTCGCCCATTTAAGAGTAGAGAGTATGATAGTATGACAGCATAAGATTATGTAAGTGGTTGGGTGCAAATGTAGGATTAAGAATTAAGTGTGAATTTCAAGAATTAAATGTGCAATAAATAATTGCACATTTCAGCAAAAGATTATAAGTCATTCAGCTATACCACAAATCATAAATAGCTGACTAGTGAGGAAACACTATATTATATTCCCCTATAACACGTAAGGGCTGCCAGTAACTGAAATCATCAATGTAACTGAGCATGGCAATAAATCTTTCATCTATTGGTTACTCACAATGCAGGAGAGGAAATAAGAAAGAAATATATATTTTTATATCTGTTCAGTTCCATGCCAGGACTCAGCTGGAAGTATGTCCCCCATGTAATTACTATAGAAGTCAGTATTTGTATGTTCAAGAAATTGTATCTGTCAAACAGAGAATCAGTCAAATAGCCTAAACATTTTCTGTTAATTCCAATGGATTTACAGTGTTGCATGACAGTTTCTCAAATTGTTATTCCAGGTTCTAATGGGCCCACCTTTATTCCTTCTACGCATCCCTTTATAGAAGAACATGCTTGATTTTATTCCAAAAAGAGAATCATTGAACCTGTTTTATTTACTGCACTGAACAAATCCCAAGTGTCCCATTTAAAATCTGAAACTCGGCACTGTTTCAACATCCTGCAAGTGGTTGGCTTACAATCTTACGTCTATATAGACAGTGCAAATGAGAAAACAAAATTGAACCATACAACCTAAGTGGAAAGGTTTAAACATTCAGTTAGGGGGAACACATGGCAAAAGATTAAACATCTGCAATTGTCAGTAAAGAGTTCAAAATAATGATCTGAGCTAACCCATTTCTACATGAAAATATCTCACACTCTGAAAATTGTATTTATAGATATGAATGAAAAACTATTGGGAACAGTCTTGACAATTTTAGGGTCCTGTGCTTGCCTACAACTCTAGGTGAATTCATCCTGAACAATAACAATAAAAAAATTAAAATACATCAAATGCATTTATAGTTACTGTATATTCAGTCTGTGCATCCAAACATTCTACATTGTGTCTATAAAGTATGATATTTACCTATAGAGCTTTAAAAATCGGGCTTTCTTAATATTTATTACCTAAAGCTCCAAGGAAGATAATAATACTGGGTGAGGTCTGCTCAACAACATGGCTGCTATCAGTAAAGATAAAAGCAGACAGAAGGCAATAAAACGTATTCATTCAAATTCAAAGATAAAGGAGGTTATTCACTAAATTCCAAATTGTTGCATATAATTGGTGAGAATTTGCCAGATAAAAATGCTGCTACTGTCACAGTGGCGACTTTATAATGAGAATATTGTCGTAGTTGCGACTTTATTATGGGAAAATTGTCGCAATATTAACATTAAAAAATTGTTGCGACTTTACAATGGGGAAATTGTCACGGATTTGCTATGGGAATCCGCTGTTTGCGAATTCGACAGTCGAATTCACACCTTAGTGAATAACACCCAAAGTGCTTCAATTGAATAACTGAAATGATCATTTAAGTGGGATTTTGTTTTGGTGTTACTGGTTCTTAGAGTGATATTTTGAAATAAATAGTAAAATCAATAGGGTCAAGGTAATGACCTTGTTCAAGTCTCTGTACTCCACATTTAGAGGTGCAGGCTTGTGCTTTTCAATCTGGAAATGAACTGGATAAAAAATACAGCAAATCCGGTAGTGTGAAGGAGGCCTAAGCAGCACCAGTGGATGGTTTTCAGAATCCTACAAATGTTGGAATTAGATAATAACAAACCGCTTGCTCTGCATATTCACTGTCCCTATGGAAATATAATCTGACTGACGTTGGAAGGAAACAGGAGCTTTTAATAACCTTCAGCTTCACAAGGTTTTATCTGGGGAATAAGTCTAAGCAGCTGAGTCAACTTTAGGTAAAGTCAGTGCACACTGTATATTTGTGATTACTGTCAGCCTGACAGTGTGCGGTATAAAGTGTGCTCCTGCTGTACAAACATTATTATTAGTGTTGGACTGACAGTGCGCAGTAACTATATACAGAAAGACTGCTTTACTGAAAACTCCAGTAGTAGTAGTAGTAGGAGAGTAAGGGCAGTGAAGGCCCCACTGAGAAGGCTAAAAAGGGTACACATCAGAAAGGATGGCACCATAATCTCCACCTTTAAATATCTCTGCAAGAGTGTGCAGTGAAGGGAACATCACAGAGCATGCTTGGTCAAGATGAGACCAAGCCTAATAACAGCATAAGACTGCTTAATGGTACATGCTTGTGGGTTTTTTTTTCAAAGAATCCTATTTTAGGAATACGAATGTTATATTTTTAAATTTATGATTAGAATGTTGGGAATTGTATTCTAGAAAACAAAAAAATGGCCGCTGACAATCCCTTTAAAGCAAGTGCTGGGTGCCAGGAGCAGAGAGACGAATTTGAAACCAATTTGTAATGAAAGAAATTCTCCGGCACTCCAAAGTGAAAAAATTAAAAAGTTGCTATTTTATTGTGACTCCATGGTCAATGAACATAAAAACAAGTAGTACACGTCATGGCCATGAATAAGTGCTGCGCACGAAACGCGTAGGCCCTTTGACGTGTACTACTTGTTTTTATGTTCATTGATCATGGAGTCACAATAAAATAGCAACTTTTAAATTTTTTCACTTTGGAGTGCCGGAGAATTTCTTTCATTACAAATTGGGAATTGTATTCTATCATATTAACATTCAGGGAGGAAAGGATTAATGGAGGGAGGGAGAGAATGTTGGGGAAGGGACAGGAAAGGGAAATGGGGTGTTGGGTTAAAAGAAAGACAGACAGATAGACCAATATAAATGATGATGTAAATGTAATCGGTTGCAGTATTATAACCATCTCCCATAAAGAATTATGGGTTTTCACCACCCTCAATCTGGAGAATATATGTTCTTGGCAACAAAATTAGTTGCAAGGAACTTTAAAAAATATCAATTTTGGCAATGGAAACTTTTTCACCCTATCTTACACAAATTCAATAACGATTATTGTTATAAATATCTCATAATGTCTGATTTAACTACGTTTGCTTTACAGAAGTGCAGTTCAGATGTATGCACCATTCTGCTTCCAGAAAAATAGCTCAAGAACTTGATTATTTGTGTACTGAAGCTGTGGCTTAGTTATTGCGGTTAGAGGTAGCCACAAAGATGCACCATAGATCCTTATACTGGCACATCTACACAACTTATTGGGGGAAAAAAGAAATATAAGAAATTTCTTAGAACAGAAATAGAGAAACTGCAACTTTCCAAGATGTTACTTAAATGAAGTGTTGTTAAATGCTCATTCATTGCCTTTATATTCACTTATGCACGAAGAGGTGGTTTATTCACAACACTTCTGGCTGCCAGCCATTGTTACCGATACAAATAAACATTTCAGCGTCAGTAACTAGAAAGGACGGAAAAAGCACTCAGACAAGCCTTTTGGTGGAAAACATCCAGATAACATCAAGGCTGGTGGTCATCTAGTGCTAAGTGACCCTTAGCTGAACAGGAAGCAAATTGTTTATAATCTATGGGAAGAGAAACAGCTGGATTCAGATTATAGATAGCTTCAGTACAGTAAGGATGTGACTATGGGAGATTCTGAAGTTTTTCTCTCTTAACAGTAGAGAAAATAGTTCATTTTCCATGATATGAGAAAAATCATGGCTTTCACCAAAAAGTGCTCATTTAAGTTATGGAGACAAATTGAGCAGGTATGGAGACTTAAGGCAATGCTCCTTGTATGTATGTATAATTTTATTTATAAAGCACCACAAATTTACGCAGCGCTGTACAATTCAGTGATACAAGTACAATACAAACAAGGGAAAAGTGCATAAAACAATACAAGTAAAATACATCAAATTAAGTGCTAGTTTGTGATTGACACAAGAGGTTGGAGGTCCCTGCCCCAAGGAGCTTACAATCTAATATGCATATATTGGGAAATATATGCAAATTAATCTAGAAAGAAATACATCTGAAAATTGTGCTATGTTAAATATTGTAATCGCTGGGCTTTAAAGTATCACACAAGCAGGTAGTTCTATGCCAGTGAGAGCTTGTATGGATGCAAATTTAACATTGCACAATCTCCAGATGTTTTCTTTTGGAGAGTGCCAATTGTATAAAATCATGATCACCCATTTAGGTAGTAGTCACTGGATGCCACAATCATTCAGATAAGCTCATTCAGTTCAAAGATCAATTGTATTATTTAAACACAATCTGCAACAAAGTGCTATGCTTTCTGCAAATTATTACACTACACTGAAATTGAAACAGGTACACACTCCACCATTCTCCTTTATTGCACAAGCCTTCCGCATTGTCACAATAAACTGAACCAAAATATTTAACAACAATTAAGGGCACTTCATGGTTACTCTGCTTCAGCCTGCATATTTTATGTTAACATCTTCTGATTGGATGAAGGACTGACCACTCCCACTATGCAGAGCTTTTGACTGAAGGCATTGGGGGTTATTGACTAAAGTGAGAATTCAACTGTCAGAGTGAATTCACATCACTTCAAGGTGGCAAAGCCCTGATTTTCTGAAAATTCACACCTTTAAAAGACAATTTGGACTTTAGTCAATAACCCCCTCAGTTTACTTTCTTTTCTATTTCATTATTTATTTTGCTAATACTATTTACTGAAATATCATTTACATCTACATTTAGTAAATTTATATTTATTAAGCAGTTTCTTTTGCAAGCTTATCTGTTCCTTTAAAATAGCGGTTCTCAACCTGTGGGTCGCACGACCATCTCACAGGGGTCAGGAACCGCTGTGGAGCCGGAAGCGCTCGCAGGTCCCTTTTTATAAGGGTTCTTGCGTGGTGACGTCGGCCCAGAACGTCATTACGTGACGCTCGCATGTGATGACATTTTGCCTGAATGTCACCACGTGACGAGTGTACGTGATGACGTCGGGCCTGAACGTCAGGCCATGACGCCAGCGCCGGAGGTCGCGGTTCTAAAAAGGTTGAGAACTGGTGTTTTAAAGGAACAGTCCAGCTTGATTAATAAAAAGTAATGTGTGTTGTAAATACATAATACATTTTTTTTCTAATATACTTAGTCAGTCTTTTATGTGAGAAAAGGTATTAATTATTCCATCTGTGTAGCAGTACACAGCTCCTTATGTGTTTACTTCCTGGTTGGATTCTTGTGCCACTGACACAACGGCGTCTCAGGAAGGTCAAAATTCATAGTTAATGAATTACCATGGGCAGTTACAATACTTACAGCTAATGGTGTATACTGTCAGTAGCAAGAGCTGATACTGGGCATGAGAGAGAGACCAAATCCATACAAAATTAAAGTCAATATTTCAGCCTTTTCTTTAACAATTGTTTTTGCTGGGTTAACTACACCTTTCAGAATTTTTAAAAAAGTGTGGATGACAGCTTAAATTTTCTGATTGGTTATTTAGCATTATCCAGCCTGTCAGTCAATTCCTTAACTCAAGATTCCAAACTGAACTGCTGAACAGGAAGTGGCTGAGAGAGGGAAGCAGCTTCAGTAACAAACTTGTGCTAAATTGTAAAGGGTAGAAATAAATAAATAATTTATATGACAAAAAGCATTTATTTAACTTTTATTTAACAGGGCCAAACAGACAGCAAATAACTGTTGGTGCCTAAACTGTTTCTTTAAGTACAAAGATAAAGATACAGCAGGCTTTTTTTTCAGACTACTCAAAGCCCCTATGTTGTAATTAGGAAACAGCCCATGTAAATATGGTCTATTTTACTCTTCGTGTACAATACACAAGAGATATTTGATAATAAAAGCCTTTACATAAATAAATTCAGACCTTGATTTAGAGCCAAGCCACGTTGTCCTTGCTATTTATTTAGAGGCTGACAAATGCAAAGTATAGATTAATGGATGATATGATAAATGGATAGGAATGCATGCAGCTGGCTCAGGGTGATTTGTATTAATCTGGGATACTATACTTTCAAAAGGAGGGCTGCTTGCGATAGAACATCTCTCTACCTTTTGACTTACTTTATTTATTCATTTGTAACTTTTGGGATATTTATCAAGGTGTAAAGTCAATGAATTTGCCTGTATGAAAAATAGTGGTACATCCATTATTGTCTTCCCAGAAGCTACATATTTACTAGTATGTAATTGATGTACATCCCAAAGTGACCAGCGTGCACATAACTTTATTGTCTGTCTATAGCAGCTGGTGGATTTAGATTAAAAGGAGCAGAAACTTGGTACTTGTTAAGTTGTAAAATTATAAGCATCATTGGCTTCCCACACAGAATGATATAGGATTATCTGCTGTTATTTAAGCAAGAGGGAGTCCTCTATTGCAACAGTGCTATAAGGGATAGATGCCCAAAGACTTGGAAACCTGGCTTGTTTTATGCATTGTTAGTTGATACAAATTGGGTAATGCATCTCTAAGGATTCTGGTTGGCTTGGATGGAATTTAAATGGTGTATTCCACTCAAGCAAAGATCTTCCCACAACTTTTAGTTCACCTTGGGTCTCAGATGTTTTTTAGTTGCCCATGTATGATTTCATGATGTTCTTTGGATATTTTAGCCTTACATATGAAATTACTGCTATGCTCAGCATGAATGTATTTCCCATTCTCCATACATAGAGCCACAGAGCCAGGTGTAAAGCCTGTTGTTACAGTGAGAGGTATCTATAAAATCCTGGACCCCGGAGTAGCCTTGAAACAATGTCCTAGAAGGCTCATTCTGCTTAGCAATGGAGATAGTCTTACAGAATGTGTGGTACAAGTCAAACATTATCCTAGGCAGACTGGATTTCATTACATCTATTGAGTGTGTTACAAAAATACAAACAGAATGGGAATAATGTAATATTTTTTGTTTTATTAGAGAGCATGCAACAGTGAGTAAACTCACAAATACAATTATGATTCTGATCAATATATGAAATATCTACTACTAAAATACCCTTGTATCGTAAACATAAAAGTACCTTGCCTAACAGTCAGTTCCTTGATTTTTTTGGCATGTAGAAAGAAACTCCTTGCAGTCCTCCACCGCCTGGAAGAGCACACAGCTGCTCTTTATTCTATCTACCAATATCCCTATATACCTATATCATGAACCATAAGTAGAGAACCACTCTATAAATAGGTCCCAATGGGACACATCTGATCTGTGTCCTAATGTCCCTTCTATGTTCAAGTGGGAATAGAAACAGCCAAATTTATGTTGGCAGGGGGGTTCCTTTTAGGTCAGGGAATTGTAGTTCAGAGAAGGCAGAGGACTTTGAATTTGATATCCCATTTGAATACATTGAATACTCCTTACTCTAATGTCAGCATGACTAGTAATGTGAGTGCTTTCTTCAGCACCATGGACAGTAGCAATCAATGAGATACTAAATCGGAGTACATGTAGTCTGATTATCTGATTCCTAATTGATTCTGCTGTCCATACTTATTGTGCCTGTGTGTGCAGGGATCAGGCATTGCTCAACTGGCTAAATTTCAAGGTCAGCCGAAGACTTCCTGCAGTATACCCATCTGTAATCAACTCTAATCTGCTTGGAGGGGGTTTAACTTACACAAAATGGTTGGCAACTGCCCCAAACAAAGCCAAATTTTAGCCATCCAAAATGTCACAATGGTTGACAGCTGCTGTAGTGTCTGATCTCTGTATGTGCAGTCGAAATTGAAAAAATAAAACACTGTCCAGTAATTTCAGTATTTTTACCGTAACAATAATACAGGTAATTGTTAGCCATTCCTTACTTGTTGTAAAGTAAAAGGCTCTACTGACATTTTTCTCAGCATGTGGACCAAATTCTGGCATTTACTGCAGCAAAATGTACTCTATAGCAAAAAGGGATTACAATCCAACTATATTATTACATTATACTATATTACATATTGGTGAACTGGAGACAAAGTACAATTGTATGCTTTTTTTCACGGCTTACCACTCAAAAAATATGTGATGCATCCCCTGTCAGTGACCCTTTTAACTCATGCATTTGATGCAGTACAGATGTGGTTTTGGCCGAATTCAACCATAAAGCAACAAAGCAACAGGTGGGGTCTTACCCCTACATAATCCCTTATTAAAGATGTTTTCCAAAACATATGCAATATTTGAGTAAAGAGCCTGCATAATAGTGTATAAACATAAATATGTATACATAGATTATTTTATGTTCATTCATTCAGAGGGTTTAAATAATAAGAAAAAGAGAATTTAATGGCTCCCCCCCCCCCCCCCCCCCCCCCCCCCCCCCCCCCCCCCCGGTCAAGACAGAATGCTGGGTACATTTTTACCTTTTCTTTAAATTCATTTTCCCCCAGTGGGATTTTAGTCATTTCAGATATATTATTTAAAAAGTCTGCTAAAATATTCCACCAAGCCAAGAATCGGGGCCTCTTGTAGGAATGCAAGGTCGTAAGCAAAGGGATGTGTTCCATCAAAGCAGGAAAAGGCAGGACCTGCTGGCATTTGCTGAGTTGGGAATTTTGTGAAAACTTTAAGATTCATTAACCCATTTTTATTATTATTGTAAAGATGCTTGGTCTCTATTTCCCATCAAAGAAACTGGAGTTTTTTCGGATTCATATCAGAAATGGCATAAAGTATTGTGTGTTTGAGAGAGATGCACACTAGCGACAAACCTCCTCTTATCCTAAATGATGTGATTATATATAATATATTTAATGTTATAATATAATATATTTTGTGAAGCAGCCAGATTTTGGTGACCGGATCTTCCCTTACACCGAGAACACTTTTAAAGGGGAACTGAAGCCTAAAAATAATTTCTGCTGGAAATGTTCAGCCTTATGCAAAGAGACTGCATAACATACCCAAATGTACAGTAGCCCTATGAGACAAAGGATAAATGCCTGTGAAGTTGTCACAGCTGAGTGGCTCCATGTTTGGCTGTACTGTAGACACTGCACATGCTCAGTGTGCTTTGTCTCCTGTAGGTGTGCCCTAATTAGGGACAAATGCAAAATAATCTGACTATAAACTCATGATAAACCTATTAATGAAATCAGACATTGAAGTTAAATTAATCAAGAATAAAGAAATACTAAATTCTCTTCAAATCAAACGGAATAAACTATTCCTGCATATAAAGATTGTCTCCCATTAATTTAAAAGCAAACACTTTTTGTATGCTGAGTACAACAGGGTTGATTATCAAAATACTTTGATACTTTATGCAGTAGATTCTCTGGAGCCCTGCAATGCACAGCTGAACTAATTTATTATCAGCTAGCTTTGCAGTATGGATATTTTAGTGATATTGGCATTAAAGGGATAGAATTACCTAAACTTCCCTTTTAGTTGCATGGTATTCAGTTCTGTTACATACCACATGCATAACATTATTACCTTTAAAATACTTATGAAACACACCTAATTCTTGGCTGCATAGCTTCCAGTACAATCTTACACTCTTTTTTTGAAGTGAAATACTGGCTTTACACATATTAAATGAAATAAGAAGGAATCCTAAACTACAGATCAAGTTCACCTAATAGATCTAAACAACTTTAATTTCACCACTTTGAAAGAAAATTCCTAAGAAATAAGCTAAACATATCATCCCTTTAACCAGGTGCGGCTCAGTATTGAATTAGAGCTATGTAGCTGTATTCTCATTGCCCTGCAGGATGCATTTGTAAATGATATCTTGTTAAAGTAATGATCTGACCTGCACATTAAAAAGGATTATTCATGAAAGTGTGAATTCCCAGGTGTAGCAAATTCATATATTGCTGTGCTTGTTGAATTTGGAGCAATACACCTTGCTGAATTTGCTACTTTGACACAACTCAACATTTTGTAAATAGACAGATGTCGCATGTACAGTATACACAAAGTAATGCAAAAAGGTGAGCAAGTTTGTAACTGTCATAAAATGTCAA
>WMED01027626.1:0-10590 GCA_019650415.1 Pipa parva | reverse complement strand
TATACAGTTAGTGGGACATTGTGAGGATGAACTAGGGACAGGAAGACATAGAAAGGGTTGAAATATTCACTTATATTCAGTTAGTGGGACATGGTGAGGATGAACTAGGGACAGGGAGACATAGAAAGGGATGTAATATTCACTTATATACAGTTAGTGGCACGTTGTGAGGATGAACTAGGGACGTGGAGACATAGAAAGGGATGTAATATTCACTTATATACAGTTAGTGGGATATAGTGAGGATGATGTCACTGCATTTCACTGGGGGAATTCACATCACTCCACATGACTTCGTATCTTACTTTTATCGACTGACTTTACCACTGTACTTCACTTGTTTGACCAGTCTATTTGCTGCTTAGTCAATGAGAGGTGAATTAACAACTATTTTGGCAATGTGATTAGAATAGTAGAGAGTGAATTCACCTTTTAATCAATAAGGCCCAGTCTGTCTTTTAACCCATTGAAATTTTTTTTTTTTTGTTAAATCACGGGAGAACAGTGTAATGTAAATTTTTTAAGCAAGGCAGTATATTGATTTCCTTTTTATCACATTTTCCCTATTAAAGTGATGATCATTTAATATAAATATTAAATCTCTGTAAATCTGATTTTGTTATGCTCTTCTTCTGGTTGCTTAAACCATCTTGTGGTTTTACAACAGGGTATCGTCAAATGATGTCAAATATGAATTAATTTCTCTTTAACATTATGAAATTCTGGCTCAAAAAGCTCAATCTGTTTTTCAATTCAACTGGAATTCAGGGGGCTTATTGACTAAAGTGAGAATTCGGCTGTGGAAGTAAATTCGCATTACTCCAGGTTGCTACGCTCTGATTCTCTACTAATTTTGACGAAACAGTGGATTCCCATAGCAAATTTGCGACTGTGTCAAAATTCCCATAGTAAAGTTGCAATCGCGTCAGTAGCCATCTATTGGGTAATATCAGACCATCAGCTGGAGAATTTGCCACATCACAGAGTTTTCTGAATACCCGAATGTGGGGAAGTGGCGAATTCACACCTTTACGCGACTATTCGGACTTTAGTCAATAACCCCCAGAATCTGTAAATGTAAAGGACTGGAGATAAAGGCTTCACTCCACTTCCCTTTTTGGGATGTTCATTATTATGAGTTATGAGGTTGAGCTGTTGGTTTTTACTTATATTGGCCCATAGTGTAAGAAAGTACATTGTGCACATACACTATTTAGTGTTTTTGTCACTGTGATGGAACAAATTGTTGCATTGTATTTAAATCATCATGATTAGGTTATGTATCTGTACATCACAGAAGTATTATAGTAAACTTGCTCTTTAAAAAGAAGTTCATGGTTAAGTGAAATCCACTGGTGGAAGCCTAAATTCTATAAGGAAAGATTAGGCACACTGTTGAGCTTTAAGATGTGTGGATGGTACAAGTGTTTATTTATAGATAAAAACATTTAAAGATCTGTTATTAAGTGTCAATTTCCCTATACTTAATGACCTAGACGCAGTGGTTCTCAACCTTTTTATTGCAGTGACCCTTTAGTACAATTCCCCGTGATTTGGAGACCCCCATTCATTAATTATTATTGGGTGACCCCATTCAAACCTTATATTTCTGATGGTCTTGGGCGACCCCTGGGAAATAGTCATTCGACCCCAGACGGGGTCGCGACCCACAGGTTGAGAACCACTAACCTAGAGAGTTCATATTGTAACTATTAGCAAATGGAAACTGGCATCTCTGGCTATAGAACAATTTGTCCTGATCCTGATAATCATGATTTTACTTACCCACAAGTAAATGCAATGACAGCGATATGGATAGTCTTACTGCAAACTATGAGCTGGAAGCAGATCCAGAAATATTTACACTTTTTTTTCTGTCTAGAGAATAAAACCAACTGGGGCAAATCCTTTATGGAAAGTCCCATACACTAAGCATCATCCAATTGAAAAATATAAAAGCTGCATGAATTGTACAGACAAAAATTGTTCTACATGCAATGATTTCTGGTAAAAAAAGAAAATGTACATATTATCATTTCATAATCCTTTTTATGCTCATAAAATAAATGATAAACTGTAGATTTTCCAGCTCCATGTTTATTCGGTATGACCCTATCCCACATTGAATTGATCTGAAATTCAATCCAGACATGATTTGTGTGCTTTGTATTTTATCAACTCCCCCGTGACCCCTGTTTTAAATCCTGATTTATTTATTTTTTATTTTCATCAACAATGAATTGGAAAAATATTGCTACTTTGTCTGTGAAGAGATGGACTATAACTCCCCTTTACCAAGAAAAATGCGCAATCAGAAAGCAGAGGGAACCTTGGGAATTTTCCAATTGTGGAGCCATGTGTTTTAAAAGGCATGCAATAAACAAAGTATACTGGCATTAATTCCTTATTCTGAAGGGAAGGTGTCCCCTTTAAACTAATAAATACAGCATGGATTGTAAATCTGAGTTAAAAGGGAATTGGAGTCTTGTTTCTCTCTTGCAAAAGATATTGACATTGCATTGCAGGAGTTTTGCATAAACTCCTTTATATTAAAATGAGAACATGCTAATAAGGGAAAATGTAGGATAAGATCAGTGTGATATGTTTTAATAATTCATATCCGCTTGGCTGTACGGAAATGAACTTTACATTGATTCCTTCAACCTAGTTTGTGTATTGTTTGTGAAAGCTTCTTTGAAAGACTTAAAGAGTTATTCACTAAAGTCTGAATTCTAGCGTAAAGGTGCGAATTTGCCAGCTAAAGGCAGTCGCTATAGACCACTACTTTCGCAGTTGTGTCTTTATAATGAGAATATTGTGGCAGTCGTGACTTTACTATGGCTACATTGTTGCAGTCGCAAGTTTTAAATTATTGCAGTTGTGACCTTACAATGACGAAATTGTCGCAGATTTGCTATGGGAATCCGCTGTTTGAGAATTCGACAGTCGAATTTGCACTTTAGTGAATAACCCCCTTAAATGTTATAAGTGCCAAACCAAGGGCTAGATTTTGGGGGGTTTCTCTTTTGAACATTGACCAGTATTTTACATGTTTACTGCCACAGTCAACACAATCAGCTCAGTTTAGGCTACAATATTTCTTTTTAACCATCAGGTGGCATTGTGTGTTCAACAAGTACTATTCAAGAGCAGTATCGCTTTACAACCAACAGATAGTACAGTACTGTTTAAGGTTTTGTACAGCACTTGTTCAATACACGGCACCATCTGTTGGTTGTAAAGTGATATTGCATTGAAGGCAGGGGAGGTGAGCTTGGGCTTGCACATGGGAAATGCCATAGGAATACCTTGATTAGCATTAGAGATAACATTGTAAAAACTGGTGAACGCTTGTGCTGTGGATGTAGTCACTAATAACACATAAAAGTCCTATTCCCACCAAAAATGTAAATTTAAAACCAAAAGTGGCATCATAATCAGCAGTAATTAGCATCACCAGTGATACTAATTACTGCTGATCATGATGTCATTTCTGGTTTTAAATGTTACATTTTTGACAGAAAAGGACTATTGTGGTATAAATAGCTAAACATAACTGATGTAACAATCTTAACTCCCTGAGGAAGCTTCTGTTTGGGCGAAACGCGCTGGAGGAAATTTTGGTTCTGTGATACCACAAACCATTCTTTGATGAGCTTGTATCTTTGAGTGTAATTTTACATGTTTCATTAAAAGAAACTTGTGTCATTCCAGCCAATGAGACTGTTAGAAGCGTAACTAAGCATGGATCCAACCTAGAGGGACTCAGTGCTGATTCAGTGCAGATAAATGTTTGGGAATCTGTGAGTGTATTTCTTTTTAATTACCATTATTGTTGGTGCACTAGGGATTTTCAAATTGCGTTCCCATAAAGGTTAGGCTCGACTCTCTTTCTTTGTGTAATCTTTGATTGGCATTAGGTTGACTAGTAGCGGACAGTCTTCAGTCATAGTGGAATCAGCCAAAATTCCGGTGTGATTAGGTTTTCATTTAATGCCCATTTCGTTCATTAATGTTGTTGATTTATAATATATTAATATTGTAAGGGTTTGAATAACACTGTGTAAAAACGCTAAGCAGTCAGTACATTTCCTGTGCAGGCAGGTACATTATATTTATCTGTGCATGATGTGTCTGGCAGAGAGATATGCTAACAGTGTACTCCCTATCCGTTCCGACATCTCTTGGCCCAAGTTCATATGAGAAATGCCTTTCATTTTCCTCATTTCCATACTACCAGCTCAGCCTCTTGCGTTACTGGCAGGCTAAGGGGACATTGTTTGTGTAATTGTTATTTTCTGATCATCTGAGTATAATCGGCTAATCCTACCCAGATATCTCAGGGGGAATTAATGAGCCAGGAGAGTAAATGCAATGAGTTATCCAGTTCTAGTAAACCTATTGAGCTTGCTGATTGGTTTCCTCACACAGACAGTAATGGGACTGTGCTTGTCCATACAGCTAAATTAGTTTATAAATACATTTAATCAAGTGGGTCTTTCCTTCTACTCCATAGATGAGTTTAACTGTTCTTATTTTAGGGGCAATAAACCTGCTTATTGTAGATGTGTGTTTCCAAGACAACCCTGAACCACTAGAAATTCAATCTTCATCCAGCCATGCTCACCCCTGACCAGTATCTGGTTCTGATCTGTACTATGAAGTATATAATGTAGAGAGAAATCTAGATGATAATAATAACCATGCAGTAAAAGGAACCTCTGCTTAACTTCTTATTAGTCTGAGATGTGGCTACTGGCTACAGCATTTGATTAGAAGCCAGCACCTCAGGGTGTGTGTGTGGGGGGTGTAGTGTAACTGGTACGCGAAGGTTAGTGTATGAGTAGGTGCTACTGAGGTGGATTATGGAAAGGTATTATCCATAGTAATATTTTATTTCAATTCATAAATCTGAAGTCTTATGGAACTCATAGCCCCTAATATGGCTAAACCATACATGAGAAGTGCAGTCACTCTAAGCAGCCAATTAGAGATAAGTTAAACTGATGAGCCCTCCTATGATGGTGTAGTCTCTGTATAGTAATGTAAATATATTGCTGGCTGTGTATTATTGATATACTGGTGAGGTCTGCTTGGATCTGACTGTTTCCATTTAAACTCATTTTAGAGGACAGATATAGATGGTCTGTGCCATTCTATGTAGTTATGCTGATATATTCCCTATATATATAATATCAGAAGCTGTGAGAGGTCCAGGCTGAATATAGAGAAAATCTCATTATTGCACAGAGAGTGATAAATTCAGCTGCAGTGGATCAGCACTGAGGGGGTCACTATTCTCTCCATTATCCCACTGCCAAAAGGCCCTCTCCCACTGATGAATATTGAACTTTTTACTGATATTCACTTTACCCACATATTGGCACCCTATCATATTTCATTTAAGTAGCCTATAGCGTGTTTGTGAGCAGTAAATTTTGAACTAAGCCACCTCCTATGCGTGTTAGTTAACCTTTATTTACATAGCAGGGAAATTCATATTTCAGGACAAGACATTTGGGAGGAGAATAAAGTACTACGTGATATTAAAAACATAAAGCGGATGATGGAATAGATTGTATTCAACAGTTGCTCTTTGTCCTGGATTTCCGTTGTTTTATGTTATTGAACAAGATAATCGTGAAGCAGTATGGGAGATTGCCTTGAATATCCATTGTAAAGGAAAGCTATAACCAGATGTAGTGGTGATTATCAAGGTCAGAGAAGATACCAATAGAAGCAGAGTGAAGAGGGACGAGATAAAGGAAGGAAAGTACTACTGAACATTGTTTCAGATAGAGAGATGTAACACTGAGGGACACTGGAGACTAATTCAGCACAGGGAGACCAATTTAAAAAAACTTCTAGTTGTTATAGAGACTCTAAAAATGGTAGAATGGCCCATTGAATGAAGTAGTCATCACCCCCTACCCAATCCACTGAGGTGATTCATCTAGTCATAAGCTAAGGATAGTCTGTTTAAAGGTTAAGTCAATACAGGAAAGGGTTAGGCATAAACTACTCTGTTCACAGCCCCTGTTGTATTAGGCAAGGTTAATGATAATGGACAATATTGTTCTCCAGTTAATAATGGAGCTAGATGCTCCAGTCGGACTCTCAGACAAGGTACATAAATGTTACGTTGTTTCTGCATCATAATGAATTGTTTTCACATTACTCCAAGTGATGCAAAGGATCCACTCTTTCATGGAGGGGGTTTCAGATAAAACGAAGCATTTCTCAGCTGATGATGCATTGTTGTCATACTTGTATTTTATATATGGATCTGGTGTGACCTATTATAGTACATTTGGAGAAATTAGATATCAGGCAAGGCAATCATTTCCCTTTTATCCTACAGTTCATACAGAAGAGGGGAAATAGAATGATAATCCTGGATTGTTCTTTGTATAGTTCTGTAATAAGTGAAAAATGGAGGATGTTCAGCTTAATGAGGAGCATATAATGGAAAATGTTTTATAAGTAGGTTTATTTTGTACACAGTGTCTTTTAGTATTGTGGCAGATTTACAAGGACTGCTACCGGGGAGTATGGGGGGGCTATTGTGATTTTCTGGATGTTGGGGGTCAGTTACCCTTGGAGAGCAACAAGATGGAGTTATTTACAGTGCTCTGGATTCCATGATGTGATTCTAATAATGGGGAATTTGGGGGCCCCTTTGCCAGGTTAGGATAACAGATTGCTGCTCTGATATTTAGATTATACAGTTCCACTATCACACTGAGAGAAAATACCCACAGTCCCACTGAAGGAAATGCGAAGTGCCAGTGTCACACTGGAGTAGATACCTACTGTCACACTGGAGCAGATGACTACTGTCACACTGGAGCAGATGACTACTGTCACACTGGAGCAGATGACTACTGTCACACTGGAGCAGATGACTACTGTCACACTGGAGTAAATATCCACAGTCCCTCTGTGACTAGCTTAGTGGGGGCAGTTTAAACTTTGCTAAGCTCCATATCACATGCAGAGTTATAAATTGGGGCAGGCATGATAGATTATGCAAGGGTCTACTACATGCTCCTGCTCTGTGAAGAAGGGGAACCCCTATTTTAAGTATTCTAGATTAAGTAGGGTACTGTGGGAAGTGGGATTATGGACTTCCCATACCCTTTATAAACTATTGACTATAATCTGCACCTTTTCTATAAGATGCCTGATCCTCCTTCCCATTCCTGGCACAGACACTGGCTGTTTATTGAAATGTAATCGTTATATCTGCCTTATTATTTTATTGACTGCTAGATAATGAGATGCCATCCATAATTCCTGTTATTAGTCAGCAGCAGATATGAATGTGATTGACTGCAAATAGGGATAGCTGGTATTATAATGCCTTAGGAAGCATTCAGCTAGTATTAATCTTAGGAGATCGCTAGAGACATCCAGTCTGCTTCATTCTGATTGCTCTTTAATGAACAACACTATGATGTGCCGCCTAACCCACAATTCCCATGATCCCTAGTGGATCAGCTGCAACACTTACCCAGTCCACATTTAATACCTTCCTACCCAAATGATCTCACACACTTTAGGTAACAGGAGTCTACTGGCCCACTTTGGACAAATAACCTTTACAGTACAATATGGCCATTGATTGCATAGAGGGTTACCATGTCTCTAAATGAAAGAAATTGTTACAAGCTGCTCCTTTATAAGCGATATCCTCTGGAATGAGAATGACGGTGTGTTTTATTGTCTTATTAAATCATTGGAATATCACAGGGAAATATTTATTGCTGCTGCATCAGACTTCTGCTCTTTCAGTTAATTCATTTTCTGTCTTCGCTTGGTGGCAAAGAGTTTGTCTGAGTTCACAGAATAAATAAAACTCTCTAGAATGTTCTTTAAGGTTTTACAGTGTGACATTTGTCTTTGTGGAGAAAGTTAATAATTGTATCTGAGTAAAGATGGAGAGTGATCCCCTCTCCCCACCCCCCCACCCCCCTGTGAATTTGGCAGACACAGTCCCCTTCCACTAGATTACGCTCATTAGCAGGGAATCCAAACACAGCCCGGGCTCTTGTTAATTTCACAGGAACATATCAGTGAGCCTTATTGTATCACAAGAAATATTAATGTTATATATATAAAATGAGTGAAATGCGTCTGCACAGCAAATCCTCTAAGGCAGGGATGGCGAACCTATGGCACGTGAGCTGTCGCCAAATCCTGCCTTCAGTACAGGCCATGGACCCGATCTGACAGTTTTCAGGCCAGATCCGTGGCCTGCACTGAAGAAGCGCACACGAGCAGGGGAGTTCTCCTCCCCCAACACGTGTGCGCTCCTCCCCCCGACACTGGCGTGATGACGTCACTCACCAGCACCTGCACTTCGAGGGGTGTGCTAGTGGGTGACGTCACCTTTTTGGCACTCCGTGCCAAAAAAGTTTGCCACCCCTGCCCTAAGGTATGGGTGGGCAATTAATTTTAATTTTCCCATGGGGCCACTTGAGAAATTTGAATGGTTTTAGCAGGCCAGAGTAATATACGGTACTTAACTTGCCAGCACCTATGGCAATTTGCCACCCTTCCATTTTTGCAGGCTCACATGGGTCAGTCAGAGATAGTTAGAGGGTCAGATGTACTATGCCCAGGTCTGCCCTAAGGGATCAGTAAGGGAAGGTGATCTTCTTTCCTCTGCATAACGCTAAAGTCAAATTTGGGTAAAGAATATAAAAGGTCAATTTACTGTTAAATTAAATTCTACCCAGTCAGAGTTTAGAAATGATGTATAGTCTTTATCTAATCAATTATTTCAAGATAAGTACTACTCCTTTAAATGTAAGATATTTAAAGGAGCAGAACACTTTTTGTAACTAAACATTTGGATGTTTTTAGGCTAGGTCATCCTGTAGCCAATCAGAATATTAGAATGCTCCCATGGCTAGACTAATCAGTAGCCAATAAGTAAAATGGAATATTCATAGAGGTCTAGTCCAGGGGTCGGCAAACTTTTTTTGGGAGGGAGCCATTTCACTCCCTCCTCCGGCGGCGATAACTTCTTCTGAGCCGCCGGAGGAGGGAGGCGTGGCCTCTCCCGACCCCATGACCACCGACAGCCAATCAGAAGAGCCGTCGGCGGTCGTGGGCGGGGCATTGCCGTGGCTTCGGCAGTGCGGCCCGAGCCACAACAAGGAGGCTAAAGAGCCGCATGTGGCTCGCGAGCCGCACTTTGCCGACCACTGGTCTAGTCCAACTTGTAGTCAGAGAAGTAGAATGCTCACAATTCTACACTAACCAATAGCTAGTCAGTATATGTATGTATATTTTGATTTATAAAGCGCCACAAGGTAACGCAGCGCTGTACAATCAACAATAGAGTTATAATAAAGACAAGGGTAAAGTGTGGAATAAAGAACAAGTGAAGTAATTTACAATCATACTGTATAATTAAGAAAATACATCACTCTAAGTGCCAGGTCATGACTGAAACAAGAGGATACAGGCCCCTGCCTCATAGAGCTTACAATCTAAGTACAGTGGTACCTTGAGATACGAATTTAATTCGTTCCGTGATGAAGATTGTAACTCAAGACAGTTCGTATCTCAAACCAATTATCCCTTTTTAAAATAATACATATGAAATGAATCCTTTCTGGCCCCAACAGCTCCTATCTCAAATTTCAGCTTGTATCTCAAACGGGAAAACGGTCTGAATCGCAACTCGTATCTCAAGAAATTCGTATGCCAAGCAGTTTGTATCTCGAGGTACCACTGTATATTAGAACAGCCATATAGCTAACCAGAGAGTTGGAATGCTCCCAAGGTTAGACTAGGCAATAGCCAATTGTTGCTTTATCTTATTTATGGGACTAGAATTTGTAACCAACCAGAGCATTAGAATGCTCACAATTCTAGACTAACCAATAGCCAGTCTGTATCTGACTTTTGTGACCTTGAACGTGTGATCTGGATAAGATGGAACACTTCACAATCAACTGCATTTTATTGTATATTACAATGTCTTTTACCTATAGATTAGCTGATGTAGGAAACGTTTGCAGACCCCATCTGAATGTGCGTACGCCTGAGATCATTTACCTTGATTATCGCCCACCGTAGTGCTTAGCCACAACCCCCCACCCCATAGTTATTTGGTACAGAAATGCTGAGTTGATTAAATCTGCTGTATCCAGATGCGCGCTGTACACATGCTGCCGATTAAATGCACAATCTGTTAAAAAAGAAAATTCCATCCGTACCCGATGAGCCCAGTTACAATGTAATTATCTACTGTACCGTTAGTAAGGTAGACATGCCCCAGGGAAGCTCTTCCAATTCAGCAGTTTAACAAAATGATTTAACTAAAATGATAATAACGTCTTCACAACTGACAATGTCGCGGAGATGCTTCCCTCCTGAGAGGGGGCTTATTAATATTTCAATGAAAAGGAGTCTATATTTATTTATGGTAAAAGAATTTGTAACGTTCTTTGGGGCTTATTTTATAAAAGTCCACACAGATGCATAAAGGTCACAAATTCACACTTATTCGCCACTTATACAGTCATGGCCAAAAGTTTTGAGAATGACACACATGTTAATTTTTACAAAGTCTAC
>WMED01027624.1:0-10591 GCA_019650415.1 Pipa parva | reverse complement strand
AAAGGGCACTCATTAGCATTCAAAGTTTATATGTAACCATTCCTAGACGCGGAGAGCCAAGTTTTTTGGCCATTTACCAATACTGTATTTGCAGACAAGCTATACAAACATTAACTGTTTAAAACACAGGTCAGCAGCTGTCTAGCATGCCCTTTAATAAACTTACATACAAAGTCACATAAACAAGAGAAAAGATCTCCCCTGTGAAGGATTTTTATGACAGGTCCCCAAAACCTACCTTTTATAACTGCTGAGCAACATTTCTCCAAGGAATATCTTCTCCAAATATTCCATATACAATACTCCTATAGAAATTCTGACACATCTAAAAACATATTCTGGGACTAAAGAAATGCAGTTTTAATAAAAATGTCTAGTACCATTATCTATCTCTGCACAGGTCTGTTACCTTAAGCACTGTGCTTATAAACTCGCCAGCCTGCACTACTGAAACATTGGTTTCATTATAGCACTGTAAGCCGAGTCAGGCATTAGGGCTATATCTTTCTGGTATAAAGACAGCCTGACCTGACTACAGGGAAGCTATGGATAATAGGCAAGTGCAAAAAGCTATCAACTGAGACTGTACAGTACAACTTACAGAAAAATGGTTATTCTTTGAGCATATTTTAAAATTAAACACAGCATTTAAAAAAAAGTTTGCAGATGCACATCATATTTCTTTAAAGATGGATTATTTTAATGCAGAGGAGTAGGCTTATGATGATCAGAGAAGGGTTCAGATTACTTTGCTGGCTCCAAACAAGTTATCAAAACAAACAGGACAATGAAGAAAATGTTAAAAGTAGAGAAATCTGTATTTAGCTAAATAGCAAAATATTTAGATACAATTTTCACAAATCACTAGAAATGCAAACTTTTGAAATAGATGGACTTCTTAGAAAAAATACAAATTCAACAGGGCCACAAAAGTTTTTGTAATTAACTCATCAAGTACACCAACTTAGCAGGCCACATCCGGCATTGCTTCCGCCGCGTCACTGATGCAGAAAAGATTATTCTTGTACAATGCCACTCTTCAGTTCGGTAACCACTTCACATTTATATTCAGGCGATGCACAGGGAATAAACCAAAATGAGACGTAATCAGGAATGCGATACCAACACCCTGGGTGAAAGGATTGAAACATCCTTCAAAGAACAGGAAGTAGTCTCTGATGCAGCAGAGAAGGAATGCATTATGGGAAGAGTGTGCCCATTTGTTGCCATGTGATCATAAAGTTACACAGCTGTGGAAAAGCTCCTGCTCATTCCCAGTCTCACAGACTGCTAAACACCTCTTTCTTTTTGCTCCAGTCCATGGATGGTGCCTTTTTCTGTGACCGCTTCTGGTGAGCCCGTTCTTTGGCAACTGCCAAAGACATATTCAGGTCAAGGACAGCAACTGAAGGAGAAGTGGATTCGGATTCAGGAGATGGGGATGATTCTGGAAAATCCTGGAAGAAAGAATGAGAATTAACAGACTAAACTTTCACGAAAAACCCTATTGAATAAAACCTTGTTACAATAACATCATGCCTCAGGAAAATCAAAATTATGTTTTATAAGGTAAAGGGCATGCAAAACGTGGAAAACCAAGTTTGCATTCAAGACTCCATTAGTAACCACTTCTACATGAAAAGGGCTTCAAGGCTTTATGACATTGCCAAAGGGAGACAACGCATTTAATGAGACTTTCCAAAAGAATAAGCAATGACAAAAGGCAACGACTCAGAAACCCTTAACCTGTGGGAAGATTGATGAATTCTGGATAAATTATAAGTGTGCTGTACTACAGCATGAAAACCTAGAGAGAATAAAAATCTCGACTCTTACAAAAAACTTGTATTTTCCCACACAAGTTCCAATGAAGCTTTCATTTGTAATGAGTCAGGTATTTCTCTAGAGTAATGGGCAATAATATAAGGTAATTGCTAGCAACAGCTTATACCAAAGATGTTTCAGTTACTGAATGAGCAGCAGTACTTGTACACACTTCAGGCTGCTAAATGGGATTGCAACTAATCAACGAAAAGATCGATTACTGCAGATATGACAACAGCTCAGAAAAACACATACAGCCAAATATGTGGTATTACACAAATGTAAAGACTCTACATTCAGATTCTTAGTACTGACAAGCAGCTGTACCTCATGATTAGCAATGCTCTGGATGGTGGCCCAATTCTTATGCAACCCTTTTTCATTTAGGGGGCTTACAGAACAAAGTGAGTTCAACTGTTGAAGTGAATTTTCAACACTTCAGGTTACAACACTCCAGTATTTTCAAATTCTCTACACCTTATTTTCTAAGTGGTGGATTTCCATATTGAAGATGTGAATGGCATCAGACACTGTTTACTGCAGCATAGTCAGTCGAACAAAATGAGCCCTGCCATCAACCACTTATTTGCCACTTTGACATGGCAAATTTGACAATATGCCTTGGCGAATTCGCTACTCCGACAGACTCAGATGCCTGATGAATATACTAATTACCAGTGCACATGTATGCAAAATAATGTCAAGGATTGTGACTGTCATAATTGATTTGAAAGATCCTAGAGCTTTCTGAATATGTAAAGACAGGGAAGGGTTAAACAGACGCAAAGTCTGACCTTTAAACCACTGTTTGGACGTTCATGAATAAGCTCTGAAATATGAACCTTCTATCACGTGAAAGGATTAAGTTCTTACATTAAGAAACCATGTACAAACAGAACATTTGGGATGGATTTTTGGGAATTCACAAATACCTTTTGAACATCCAGTTTTGGGGTAACAGGTTCTGACAGTGCCTCTGGTGTAGACACCGGAGATACCTGGTTATCTTGACTCTCATGTTCATCCAAATGATTATCCTGTAGCAACGAACAGTATTAGGGGTGACAAATTTAACCATTAATAATATCCATAAACAAAGGGTCAGCAACCTATGGCTCTTGAGCCAGATGTGGCTCTTTTGATGGCTGCATCTGGCTCTTTGACTATAATGAGCAGAGCTCACATATAAGCACTGCTCGTTACAGTCTGTTGGCTAATCGCCGACAAGTGCAGTAGAGACGAAGCTCTCTGCAATTCTGGGTTGTTAGCCAATCTGTAGCCATTGATGTCACTGTGTTTCCGGGTTGCTTGACAATCCGGGGTCGCTGACGTCACCGGCTCCAGATTCAAAAGGGCTGAGCAGAGCCACACTATATAGCTCTCAGCTAAAAAGGTTGCTGACCCCTGCCATAAACAAACTGTTAAAACCAACATACCTTCTCTAGTCCTCCATTGACCATCTTCTCTGGTAGAGGGCCTGGGAGACAGGATAAAAAAATACAGTTACTAAATCAACCTGATTCAAACTTCTTCATTAACATGAATGGGATTGAGCACTTTATTTGTACCCAGCGCAACAGACCCAAATTATTTACTCCGGACTGCCCTAAATGACAAATGCTAAACTCCGCAAAATAAAAAAATAAAAACACCTTTATTCACTCTATACAAACAAATCAAAGCTCTGTTCTTTTCTTCTGTTGCCCAAAGCAACCACTTTAATACAAAGATGCCAGTCTACACAATGCAGACTACCAAAGTAGCTTTTGTCTGATGCAAAGGCCCCTATCCATTCAGTCTGTTCATTTAAAGTCATTCTGAAATTAAGTAGTGTCCTGCCACTCCAACATTAAATACCTTTTGTTGTCCTATTGACATTGAAAGTGGTATTGGTTCTATTATAAGTGCAGGCACCACTCAGTGACATTCATTTGAATGAAGTAAACTTGTGTTCTAGGACATCAGGTAGTCCACAAATCCTGTGCTTAAAGGGTATGAAAAGTTTGGATAAAACATTATTTGTATTTGACATGTATACATATAGAAAGCCAACTTAAACATTAAGATGCAAAAACTATTTTGGGATTAATAGCACTTGCCTCTTGTTTAAACAGCCCTGCTCCACCAGCCATTCTGTGGCCTCTGCCACACTGCTCAGATCAGTGAAATCTGAACAGTGAAATCACTGCCCATGCCTGGAGTAGGTGTGATTATGTTGATGTCACTCTGCACCGCTGATGCTAGTCAGGAGGAGGAGCCAGAGCGCAGCTTCACAGCTGTGTGAAACTGCCTTCAAACTTCAGAATCACTACTTCACTCCCTATAGAAGTTTGCACTTCCCACCTAATGTCAGGTACAGTTTATAATATATTAATTTTGTTTCGGCCTTTACTTCTCCTTTAAAAACATACCCACCTAAAGACACTGGCTTTTCAGTAATTCCACAGAACCCAGGTCTAACAAAAGTCCTGTGCATTGTAAACTAATTATTTTAAATTTCCTGTAATGTCCCTAACCAAGGGGTTTTAATAACTTGCATTACATATTTTGCCCTTTTCAATTTTTATTTTAGGTGATAAATTGAATAAGTTCATAAATAAATTATAATTGAAACAAATGCATGCAACAGTGACTGCAAATTAACTTTATAGCCCCATATAATGGTATCAACCACCACACATATGGGTGTAATAGAGCAGGCTCTATTTAAGTCAGAGCTGGATAAAATAATAAAGTTTACAATTACAGATATGTGTACTTTAAAGCAAGCACAGCACTCAAATGCAACCCCAGCTCAAAGCCTTGGATGCAGAACATGTTGTAAAACAAATTTACATACAAGGCTAGCAATAGGAACCATAGTTTAATCTGCCCTACTTAAGATTTTTGCATTTGCAAACTAAAAGACCTGCAACTGGAAACAAGTATTATACAACTCCTTTGAGAATAATTAAAATAATTCCACAACAGGATCATTACTGAAATTTGAAGAAATCAGTAACTTTCATATTTGAACACTAACGTTCAAAACATCAAGCAGATAAGATAAGACATGCAGTGTTGTAAAAAGCAAATGCAAACAGAAGTAATTTACCTTTTGAAGAGTAAAAATAAAAGTTTGACAGTGGTAATCTAGCCTACCAAGCAGCTTGGTTGAATCTAGAGAAACCTGGATATGTAGAACTTAACATTGCACAGGAATAAGACATTTGTTATCTGCAAAATTTCCTTTTTTAAAAAAAAAAAATTCAACATTAAACATGTCAAACATTTAGTGAAAATTAAAGTCTCCAAATATATATGTTTATCATGAGTCTTCAATGTAAAGCTTATAGATATTAGATTAACTCACTACTAAATTTTAGAGAACGTTATATAATCTTGCTAAATGGGCAAAAGTTCAGGGCTGGTGAACACAGTGATGTTATGAATTAAAACCGAGATCTACCAAATGCTAAGGAGGCTAGATTTTTTTTAAAGTGCCTATTAAAACCTGTGGCGCCAAGCAGGCTAAACAGAGCTGGGTGTTTCAAACTGTTAAGAGCTTACTGCATGTGATCTGTTAAATGTTTAGAATGTATAAAAAGTGACCATGATCAGTGATTCAGACCTATTGAAGCAAATATACAAAAGCATTGCCCAACTATTTTACACAATAAAGTGCAGGACTCTCAAATTTGCCAGGAATAAAATATTTAAATTAGAAAATTAAGCCAAAATCTGCTGGCAGAGTTATTAGGAACCATCACAAGCAAGAACATTCACACAATTCATTTTACAAAAACAAACAATTTTTAAGAAACCGCAGACACACACACACACTCTAGAAAAATCTGTCAATCAATGGACAGTCAAGATATTACATTTTAACAACATCTAACAAACATTTATTTTAACTGCTTGCATAGTTACTTGACTCGCACTCCATTTTCTTGTTTAAAACAGTTGCCAATTCTAAATGAAGGTACATTTTGGACAGTTATGAACATATGTAAGATGGTCATATAATGACAGGGTACCTTATTTTATATTTATTGACCTAAGGCAAAGTTTAAAGGAGAAACAGATATATTCACTTGCAAAACTTTATAGTTTTGGTCACATCAGCTTATACACTCATCTTAGAATAAAATATAGACTAAAACACCAAGTAATTCCATCCACCATCTAAAGAAAATCTTAAATAACCCAATGAATCCAAACTCACTAGATTTCCCATCCTACAATCTCTCTATTGTACAAACTACAATCTGCTCTCTGGTATTTAAACCCTTTCTAAGTTGTTCTGGGAGTTGCTGCGGCATTACTAAAGATTTCTATAAAACATAACAGAACATTGCCCATAATGGAGTGGTGGGAAAAAAGTGTTTATAGAGGATAATGGGGGGGGGGGGGGGGGGGGAGGTAAAGCACTAAGGTAATTAGAGTGATTAGGATTATTCAGCAGGTCTCCACAGCAACCTACTGTGGATCCTAGTCTATAAAAAGTAGTGATACATCAAGCAGTTAATCCCTGACATAATGGTAATCCACAACAACCACATTGTTTACTAGGTAGAGCACCATAAATCCCTCAAGCCTCTGCTTTTACACAAATAAGGCAGACATCTGTAAATTATTGATCAATCCACCTTAATCTGGTCAGAGTGCAGGTTAGGCCAGGTTCATACTGGCATTTATACAAGTCGTGTTTAAAAAAAAAAGTCACAAATCCCTATGGCACTTAGCTTTCTCCAGCCACACCAGCGTTGAAAGTGAGCGCACCTGCCAGAATGCTTCATGCTGCGTATTTCCTGAGTGTACAAACATGACAAATGCGTGCACACAGAAGGAGCCGCAAAGGCAGAGGGAGCATTCACACCGCATCGGGTTAATACAATCAAAAAGCATGTCCCAAATATATGTCAGCCTATATTTTCTGGCGTATTTATTTAGAACACACTTTTGTAAAAGTGCTGTGCATATAAACGGCAGTATGAACCTGGCATTAAGAAGGAACAGAATCTGCAACAGTCTACAAAAAATACTGTATTTACTCACCCATAAGGTGCTGCTGGCCAGGTGCCACATTACATTCCGTGAAAAAGGAATCAGTCTCTGGATCTACGACTAGCAAGGAGGTCTCATCACCACCTGCTTTGATAGCAGTAACCACATCAGAATGAGTTTTACCAACCATGCTCACACCATTTACCTATAAAAAACACAATTATACCAGGGACAAATAAAAAAAATAAATCTGAATTAAAAGCTGAGTGTAGGGGGAAATATAGTACCAAAGAGGAAAGCCTTCTTAGAGACCCTGATAACTAAATGACAGCTACATGAACCCAAATATGTAGCAAGCACTCTAACCTCTACAATGCGATCCTTAGGCTGAAGCCCTGCTTTTTCTGCAGGGGAGTCTGGATCCACTGCTCGTATATACTGCCCAGGGTTGGTCTTGTCACTGTGTAAATTAAATCCATAACCATTTGTCCCTTTCTTCATGGAGCAAAGACGAGGTCGCAATTCCTTCTGTAGGCATAAAAGGCAGGAAGTTACCCAAATTAGGCATGTTCTGACTTGGTTTACATGCTCTGTGCCACTATCTGGACCACCAATGAAAATGATTTAAGATCCTCTCCATTTAAATTCATACTTTTAGATGCAACACCCACTTGCATTTACTTCAACCAGCCTTCTCTACTGTCATACATATTCTAAAAATATTTGACAAAAGTATTTAAATAGCCAGTATTTTCTCAAAGAATAAATAAGTACTAACCGCTCAATCCTCTGTGTGCAAACGGGTGCTCCGGAAGGTGCGGACACTGATCAGCAGTAAAATAGCAAAAATTTCCGGCACTCCATAAGTAAATAAAATTGAACTTTATTCAACCCCCATGGGCATATTTGCATATTTGTCATTGTTTTTAATTCACCATGCCCATGGGGGTTGAATAAAGTTCAATTTTATTTACTTATGGAGTGCCGGAAATTTTTGCTATTTTAGTATTTTCTCAAAGACCTGTCCATAGTCTCCAATAGCCAACCTTCAAATTAATCAAGGAAAGCAAATTTCATTCCAAAACATTTAGATTGTAAGCTCTATGGTGCAGAGACCTCCATCTTGTTTCAATCACCCCACGGCACATAGAGTGATGTACCATGATTTTGCGCTTGTAATTTACTTCAGCTGTACTATGTTAAGCACCTTCACATGTCTGTTTTAGAATTGTACATTCTGCATTTTTAGAAAAAATGGTGGCACCTTCACTGACAAATTTTCCTACGAGTTTTTAAAAGAAATGGCAACTGGGTCAGTACATTCATCTAAAGCACCTCACTGTGCTTTTCCCTTGTGTGACCTTTATTGAGAAGCAATTTGTTGAAAAAAGCAACAAGTGCCCTAGCATATATTCTTCTCTATGAAACGCTAGTGCAGCTGATAGTCATTACTTTCAATGATTTTTAATATGTGCGTATTTTCAGAATTTTTCACCATGAACTTTTTACTTTATAAAATGCTGAGGAAAATTCACCAGTGTGACCCTGGCCTTATAGGCCAGTAATGCTATTCCCATTTTACATTGTCATGGCATTTATTCCTAGTAATAGACCAAATGATACATTTACATAATTGCCATTCCAATCGAGACCATTTTCATTGTCTAATGTTACTGGTCTTTTAATATGTTAAAGTGCATAAAGTGGTCCTGTCATCTCAAAACTCATACTAATTCAAGGTTCTACTAATAAAACATTTTTTGTAAATATACAGTATATGTATATATAAAAAAAACCTCTATACAGCGTTTCTTTGTCATCGTCCCTGTCAGCCTGACTTTTCCTTCCCGAGTCATGTTGGGTGGGGCTAAATGATAAATTACATTATAGTTCCTCCAATCAGATCCCTTAAATCATGATCTAGCAGGGATCTGATTGGAAGAACTATAGTGTCAATCATTTGGTCCCACCCAACCTGGGAAAGAAAAGTCAGGCTGACAGGGCAGATGAGAGAGAAACTCTGTATTAAAGGTAAATTAAAAAAAATATATATACATATTTACAAAAGCATTTATTTCATTAGTGGAACTTAAATTAATATTAGTTTTGAGGTGATCGGTGGTCTTTAGGAAATAAGGCAAAGAGTTCATATAAACCCAATTTCTGGAATACATATGCCTTCAAACAAAGCCTGTTGCAGTTCACATTTTCTGACAAATAAAATCCACATTTCACATACATATCACAAAATCCCCCCACACATGTAAAAAAAAAAAAAAAAGTTACAAACTTGCTGTTCTTTAGTTCCCATTTCCTCTCGCATGCCTAGGCATGCCACAAATCTTTGTTCATTAGTTTTACCCAACTCAGCTGGCATAAACTTGGCATCCAATGCATTCTACAGGCTGTAGCCTGGGAACAGCCAAAGAAAGAAATAGAGGGTGCGCCAGCATGAAGACACAAACAGGATGCAAACATTGGTGTGTTAAAAACTTAACTTGTCAGTTTAGGAGTGCATTTATTGTTATTTTCGATTTAATGACCAAACATTATTAAACCTGCATTCCTTCTCCTATAATCATATACAATGCTGTCTTGCAGGGTGAAGGAGGTCTTTAACTAAGAGTTTGTTAGTAACTTGGCAGAGAAACAAAAGGAAGTAAGGAGGCCGCAGTGACCGACTGAAGGAGGGCGGGGGATGCAGGGACACAAGTAAAGGGTTCTGTCCCCCTAGCTAACACTCACTGAATCACTTATACTCCTTTCTTCCAAGTACAAAGCAGCATTCATTGCTTTGAGAAAATTACACCTATAAATTCTCATTAAGATTTAAAATTAATCAAACCCTGCAAATCACCTCTGAAAATTCAGTTGAAACAGAAGAACTTAAACACTTTCGCTTCCCATCAAATCATGCATATAGTTAAAACTTTACAAATTCCTACCTTCTCCAAGGTGGGTGTGGTTTGCTTCTCAGCCACCTAGTAACAAAGTGGAGGAGAGAAAAAACAGTCAGTTGATAATATAAACACAACATTTGTAAACTACCCACACAACTTTACTGATGTTGACCAAGCAGTAAAAAAAATAAATGGGATTAAAATAATTCCTGCCCTTTGGCACATCACTGATAAAGAATTACATTTTCAGATCTTGCCATTTAGATGCATCACTTGGCATTACAGACACTTTCTGCATTACAGCTGTAACTGCTAAACAAAGTTCTCATATTTAACAGTATAGAGTATGTACTGGGGCCTTAGTGGTGCAGACTGTGTATGGGTCAACTGACAAAAAAATGCTACAAACCCTGGCCATGATGTAAGTGCACAAAATCTAAACAGCAGTAGCAGTATTTTATTCTAGAATCATTGAGTGTGACGCCTGGAGCAATAACTTATTAGTGAAAGAAAATTTCATTTGCCCTTTTCTCAACTTTATATATGTATTTCCCCTTTAAATTCTTAACAGCTTTACCAGTGTCCAGCAATAGTATTTTTACCTTCTACCAAAATAGAGATTATTTTTTGTTAACATCTAGGGGTAAACCTGCAATATCAAGCAAATTAAGCAATGATTCTTTAAGGCTGGGGTCACACTAGCTGATTTTCAGCCGAAATAGAAACCTAGTCTCCATTGTTTCCTGTGGTATAATTCACACAAGCTATTGTGTTTTGCACCATAGACAATAATGAGCCCAATTAAAGCACAGCTGAAAAACAGCTAGTGTGACACTGGCCTAAGTAGCAGCAACTGAAATGCTTTGCCCCAGTACTCA
>WMED01027621.1:0-10591 GCA_019650415.1 Pipa parva | reverse complement strand
CTTAACTTTAAAAAATTGTTGCAACTTTACAATGGGGAAATTGTAGCAGATTTACTATGGAAATTCACTGTTTGCGAATTCGACAGTCGAATTCGCACCTTAGCGAATAACCCCCTCAGTCTTTCCGAGTTTATCGAGTGAAATCTAGAATTGTTCTGGTGAGATTTTTTTTATTTTTCGATAAAAAATTGGCCATGCTGAAAATTTAAAGTACTGCTAGCTTTTCATTAATGATTAAAAAAATAGAGATCGAAAATCTCACAAGAACAATGTGAGATCTCGCTCGATAAACTCGGTTTAATAAATTTTGCCGTTGAGTGTTTGGTAAATTCATTTTGGTCTATTAAGAGATCTAAATAATTTTTTGGTAAATATTGTGAACAATGGTGAATACTTAAAAGTACTGTTGTACATAACCATTACATTGCTAAAAGAGTGACATGATCTACCATATATCTCGGCCAATCCAGGGGATATTTCAAGTATATTAAATTTACTTTATTCTGTGTGTAGCAAGATCTATGAAGGAAGTAGGGATGTAGCATTCTTTGTCTAAATTAAACTAAAGCATAATGTGGTGTTTCTAATACATCCTTCCAATCCTGTGATTCCAAAGGCCCCAGATTGTTCTTCTATTTAATCTTAAGATTTTCTAAAAATTTCAAATTACAACCTTTAATGCTACAACCATTGGTTTTAAGGAAGATTACATTGAGTTTGCATTTCAAAGAAAAGATAATCTGTCACTGTTCATAACGGTTCTAAAGTAAAAATACCATGTGACTGCCATCAATTATTATGTTGTAGAGGGTTTTCAGACATACACAGTATTTGGTAAAATGTATTTATTGTTGAGCTTGGTTCCAAACCTTTCAAATCATTTTAAAAATGGTTATTTTAGTGAAGGAATCCTGGGTGTGGGGTCAGTGATAAGTAACTAGTGATGAGAATAACAGTTGGCAGTGAGGTAACTATTTACTAGGTTAAAATACATTTTATGAACAGCCTTAGGTACCTAAAAAGCAAGGGGACTGAAATGGGCTCCCATATAAAACAAATCTGAAAAAAAGCATCTCCACTTTTGTCTTTATGTTTCAAGAGAGTAGTTAGGCTGAGTAACAATCTGCCGTTAGACCAATTTATTGTCTAAATAAACAGTTTTGAAAAAAATATTGTAAGGACTGGAGTTGGAGTAAGGTCACATGCAAAGTAATTTCAAAAGTAGTTATTTTTACCAAATGAATTTGCTCTCCTAGGCTTACAGCTCACGAAATCCATGCTTTTATTTTGTTAGTAAACAAGGTGTAGAGTAGCATACATGTTAGTTGTATGTATGCAAGGGGTAAGTGTGTATGTAAGGAGAGAAATAACTTAGCACCCAAATATAATTGGTTACTACTTAGAGTGTTGTCCATCAGTCCCAGTCTATGATTGGAGGGGGTCCAAGATTGGCAGCATTAGTTCATTAACCTGAGTCCTCTTAAACATAAATATTAAAGTAGTAATGATAAAAAGGAGCCACTAAAATCAGCTTAATATGCCAGCACCTCTGTATACAGTTATACTTTTTCTGAAATTGATGAAGCCTTAAATTTGGGCAAAATTTATTAAACTCGGAAAAGCCGTTTTCTGAGTTTAATAACTCGGCAGAAGGCTTTGAGTTTCCTCCCAGTAAGTATCGCGAGATTTGCCTCGTGCGATACTTGCCGTGACAAACTTTTTTTTTTAAATATATCCATGGAAAGGTAGCTATACCTTATGGCTACCCTTTCCATGGATATATTTAATAAAAAAAGTTTCTCACAGTAAGTATCACACAATGCAAATGTCGCAATACTTACCGGGAGAAACTTCAAAGCCTTCTACTGATTAAACTCGGAAAAGCCGGAATGGCTTTTCCGAGTTTAATAAATTTCACCCTTAGACTACAGTGTATTATTTTATACTCTGGACTAATGGGTCCATAGCAAAATCAAACAGTAGGGGTGACAGTAGACACAACTGTCTGGCTCCCCTGTGTATTGTGAAAATAGGGTAAGGTAAATATTTTAAATTAAGGAAAGTAGAACCAGGTCTAAACCAGAATTTTTCTCTGATATAATGCCACTTTATGTCAGACCAAGATACATTCCCAAAGCCTGACTAAGGCTAAAGTGTTATAAAAATCCATTGTTTTCACCAGTGCTACCTGCTGACCTTTTCAAAATTATCATACTAAAACTGCCTTTTTCATTATACCAGTTCTCCCCAAGGCATTGTATGAATGAATATATGATAGCTATTGTTCTTTTATTGCAATTAAATTAGGCATCATATTACTAGTAGGATGTATAACATTATTTTTTATAGATATATGACCTAAATACAGTGTTACCATCACAGCTCATTCATGATCTAGGTTGCTTGAGCCTTTTATCCTCCATTTTTCAGTTTTCGAATTAATCTACAATATAAATGGTTATTAAGCTTACTGTAAGACCATTCTTGAGTAGAGTAAATGTTACATTTTATGAAAAAAATGATATCACTACTTTTTAGTTTCTCCCAAATATCCAACCTATCATTTCTCAAACCATCCTATACTATATCCATACTTCCTTTTGAAGTCACAGATCATGGCTTTAAAAAGTGAGGATGTATTTAAAAATTTAAGCCATTATGACTAATGTCATAAAGTGGATCTCTATATATACAGTGTTCTGAATACAAGGTAAGATCATTAAAAATGTGATAAAACAGTACATGTGTAAATGGATTACTTTGACAAATGACAAAATAAGCTTTAAATAATCTGATTTTGTCAAATTCAAAGATGATTTTGTTAGTTGAACGCAATGCATCAAGACTACAATAAAACTGTTGTATCATGAATTATCTGAATTCCTTATGTTGGAATGCTAACAAGTTAATCCTATCACATAATGTTAATTGACAGCACAGCTGTATCTGAATGTATATAAAATTTCTGTCTTCATTGCTTCTACCTGTGGCACTGTCACGCAGGTTAAAAAAAAATAAGTGGACAAGCTCTCTTCTACACACATACACCAGCATTTGTGTAGAGTATATTATTTCAAAGTGGACAAGCTCTCTTCTACACACACATACACCAGCATTTGTGTAGAGTATATTATTTCAAAGTGGGCAAGCTCTCTTCTAAACACACTAATATTTGTGTAGAGTATATTATTTCAAAGTGGACAAGCTCTCTTCTATACACACACACACATTCAAAAGTGGTCCTGGCCCTATTGGCACCCTAGGCCTCCCCCCACCTTGCGCCCCCCTGCCCCGCAACACCCCCCTGCCCTATGACACCCCCCTGCCCCGCGACACCCCCCATTGCCCCGCGCTTGTCCATTTTATGTGAAAGTGGACAAGCTCTCTTCTACACGTGCACAAGTATTTGTGTAGAGTACATTATTTCAAATTGGACAAGTTCTCTTCTACACACACACCAATATTTGTGTAGAGCATACAATTTTAGTAAAATGGAGAAACCCAGTAATAAGTAAATTGTGTTCACCACAAACTTTGTCTCTGTATGTATATACAGTATTTATAGCTGTTAATGCTGCAACATGACCTTGTCTTCGAAAATTCATATCCAACTCCATTGTTTTTGTTTCAATGAATTTTTTGATGATGAAATATTTCTATAAAAATTCATAATCTTATTTTATTCAAATATATCCTGTACAATAAGATGCAGTCCTTGCATGAATCACAGTGGCTTCCCCTAAGGCTTCCAAGTAGAGAGTCAGTTGTTCATTTCTGATTTCTTAAGTTCAAGATATGGAGTAAGATCTCTTTTAAACTATTTACATCTAAAGTTTTCTTTGTAGATAAAATAATTCCACATCTACAGACTTTTTTTTTTTTACTAAAAATGTTAACATAGATAACATGAATCACAGGGAAAAAAATATCTTCTGAAAGCTGAGAAAAAGTCATGTTGCTCATGGGACTGAACTAGAAGTATTGCCTCATGCTGTGGAAATGTCAACTCGAGCTGACATGAAAGATTCCTGCTTCTTTTAGTTGCAGGAGGGTTAAAACCCCCTCAATCAAGTGGCTTATTTGGAGTGACAATCTATGCTTAAACATATATTTCCACGTCTAGTTTAATAAATAGAAACAAAAATGAAATAGAGTAAAAAAAAACAAACTTTTTCTCAGAAGAGATTTTGTAAATGTAATCGAAAGAGATGGTATAATTAGACATGTTAGGCACACATTATCTATTTAATTCTACAGGGAACTACCATTTACTGGTATGGTAATTATATGTAGTCTTAATTTTATCTTCGATACTGAATTTCTGATATTTTTTTCTTTGTGTTTTTTTTTCTCTTTTATAGTTGCTGATGTGTTTTATATGTTGAATAAACAGTCACTCACCCAACTTTAATACATTTTTATAATTAAATACAATCACAAACACTAGTCAGGGATATTTATGAAGGTCTTGACAAACTATTCGCCGCTATTTGATTTTTGTCACCATTTTTCAACAAATTTTTAGCGAGTTTTTTTCATCACGACTTTTTATGATTGCAGCCAATTTATGAAGTGGTCACTAAAGTGGTTTTTCACTAAGGTGCGAATTCGACTCAAATTCTCAAACAGCGAATTCCCATAGCAAATCCGAGTCAATTTCCCCATTCTAAAGTCGCGACAATTTTTTAAAGTTAAGATTGGGACAATTTTCCCATAATAGAGTTGCGACTGTGACAATATTCTCATTATAAAGACGCGACTGTGACAGTAGCAGCCAATTGCAAATGTCTTTATCTGGCAAATTCGCAACTATACGCAATAATTCGGACTTTAGTGAATAAACCCCTAAAACTTCTGGCAATATCAATATTTTCACCATATTTACAGTGGAGGAAAAATTGATATCGATATACCTGTTGAATTATCATTCGACTTTGATAAGTATCCCCCCTACTGTGTAAAGTCTATTGATTTATAAACTACCATTTGCAAATGGACTTAAAACTGGCTAAAAAAATAAGGGTCAATGATTATAAATAAATTCAGTCCCTCTGTCTACAGATATCACAAAGCTATGAACTGCGCAGTGAAATAAATTCCATTGGGGAAAGTGGCTAATTTTAATTTTACCATTATGCATTACAATTGTGCATCTACTGCACATGGCAAATGAAGCTTTATGAAATGTGGGAAAGGACCTTTTCACTCTCTAAACAGGTATATTAATAAATAATTTTACCTAGTTTGTGAGGAAATTCTGAATATCATTAAAGCCAAAGCATTGGCAGCTAGTAATTCGAGACTTGGATGGATAAGTAGAGCCACTAAAATAGTGCACACATAGTTTATTAGAAACAAATCTAAAAGCAGTGAGAAGAAGCCCAGTTCTGTGTGGGCGAAACGCCTCCGGTGTGAGAGATGCCAGCTTTATCTTTTCCAACCTGAGTTCATCTAGATCACGCTCCATGTTTTCTGAGAGGATTACTTTTATGACCCTGACTGTTTTAATATATGACGGTAGCCATTATTTAAATACACAGACACTATAATTATCACCATTACTCCTCAAATCTTGCTACACAGCATTCCAACATCTATCTTTATGTATTGGAGTTATATGTGTTATCTTGATACTCTTTTCTGTACTGTTACCTCAAATTCACTTTTGAATATTACCCTGTGGCTGATATCTCCTCCCTTGTTGTTTTCCAACTATGGACTTTGTTTTTTAAAATTGAGTTATTTTCATCCTTGTCAACCTTAAATATTGGGTTTGATGATATTGACTGGTGTTACTTGGGGTGACTGTGACTGGGTTGGGGGTTGAGGATGGAGTAAAATGTGCAACACAGTTGTCACTCAAAAGGAGCAACCAAGGTCTATATATATATTTATACCCAAGTCAACAAATTCATATAGCGTGTAATATTTTAATTGATTAAAGTCTGTGATTAAAGTGAGAAACTAACCATTGTATTGGGAAAGGAAATTTTTATTACCAAACTTAATATAGATAACATTCAAGGAAAACCAATCCTAGAAAAAACACAGAGTGCAGCAAATAAATTAAAATCATGGCTTTTACGTAGTAGTGGATTGGGGCATATTAATGGTAATACATATTTTCTACATACATCAAGAAGATTTTCAACCAATTGGCCAGAAAATTGACTACTTGTTATACTTCTGTAATGCTAAAACATCTTGTTGTAAACTAACAATCTACCTTGCATGAAATTCACAATTATATCTGAAGGCAACAACACCTGTTAACACAGTATTAATCCTCAAAATAAACATTAAATAAACTTTAATCAGTTGTGTATACCAGTTTACTTATTTTCTTCATTTTGAAGAACTGCCTTCCCCTCCAATCAAAAAGCACATTTTCACCTAATTTTAAAAGTTTATCCCCTGATCTTCAACACCCCATATAAATTGCTACCTTTTAATTTATAACATTTTAAATCTCCTGCTTAACCAGCTACCTAAAGCACTGTATAACCAAACTAGTGTCCCATTTGGTTTTAATTTTGTCACTAGAGTGCCAATGAAGGAGATTATGCCCCACCAATGGTCTATAAATGTATGTTCTGCTGCTACTCCAACCCCCATCTCTTACCAACAGACATACAGTACTTAACAAACCACATCTGTATGTTTGTATACTCATTTTGTTATTCTATTACAATACATGCCCCCTGACTCTTGTCTTGTTCTTTATATCAGTAAATATTTCAAGCAAGTGTTGCTTGATTTATCTCTAGAATGATTTGCCCTTTATTACATATAATGCACCAATAGTGTTCTCTTTTATTTTTAATGCCAACATATTCTATACAATGGATATAAGCCAGTCATTGAGTAAACTAGATAAATTATTGAAAAATATAGACATGAAAAACAAAAATATTGAGGGCTATGTTTGTGAGAGCTTAGAATCAAGAGAAGATAGGGGATAGAGGAAAATTGGTAAAATGTCTTCCAATAAGTAATGTTACTTTAAAGGGATTCCAGTCTTGGTGAGACCACTTGAGTCGCCTCGCCGAAACTGGAATCCCTTTAAAGCGCTCGCTGATGTCCACGTGCAGGATATCAGCGAGCACATAACAGTCTGTGCGAAGTGAGGCAAAGGATCCGGACCTTACTTTGCGCTATTGTGAATTCCCCCCGTAGAGTAGTAGATGAAGTACTGTTCCTGGCCAGGGGTAGTAAAGGATCAACCATTGGTAAACAGAGAATATGTTATCTGGTATGGATGGGAGTGGGTTTGGGTGCTTGGAGTGGGAACAAAAGGTTTTAATTTTCATTTAAGGGTGGTATTTCAAGCAAGTTTTATAATTAAAGAGGATAGATGACAGTTAGGGTTAGGCGGTTTAAGGCCTTAAAGAAGGTAGTGGTAGAGGAGAAGTGGTGGGTAAAGAAGGTGATTCTGGTAAAGAACAGGTGAGTGGTAATTCAATTAGTAGAGAGTTTGAATAGTCAAGATTAAAAATCATGACACCATGGGGCGAAATTTATTAAAGGCGAAGTGATCGATCGAAGCAAATTCCGATCGACTGATCGAAATTCCAATCGATCAATCAAAAATTCGATCAATTGGTAAAATTTACGCCTTTAATACATTTTGCCCATGCATGTCAGCGGGTTCAAATACCAAACCCACGACAATATTCCCATAGTAAAGTTGTGACCGTGACATTATTGCCATAATGAAGTTGCGACTATGACAGTAGCCATCTAAAGGGTAGTGTGTGACCATCGTTATCTGGCGGATTCACACCTTTACTCAACAATTCGGAATTGGACTTGTTAGAGTAAACTCATCACAATAATAGTGAAATAACAGTTGAGACTCCAAGGATAGGGAATTTTTTTAGCTCATTCTAGTCCAAATGACTTGAATAGGTGTTCATAAGAGTAGGGATAGATGGAGAAGAGAGGGGACTCAAGACAAACCATTGTGGCATGTTAAAAGACAGAAGTAGTCAGGAGGTCAAAGAGAAGGATACACGAAGGGCGAAATTTATTAAAGGCGAATTTTGAAATTTCAATCAAATTTTGAAAAATTTTGATCAAATTTTGAAATTCGGATCGAATTTCAAAAAATTTCGATCGAAATTTCAATTGAAACTTCAAATTTTCTATCGAAATTTTTTCAAAATTCGATCAAAATTTCAAATCGAAATTTTTCAAAATTAAATCGAAATTTCAAAATTCGCCTTTAATAAATTTCGCCCTATATGTGTAGTTTGAGAGACAAGAAGAGAACAGGATAAGATCAAAGCAAAAACTGGATTTAGATAGATGAAATGGGAAAGTAGCTTTTGAACTTTGCCTGGAGCAGGACATTGGCAGCTTCAGCTGTGGAAATGAGGAAACCAGACTGCAGATTATGTAAAATTAAATGAGATTCCAGAAACTTAGTAACATGGGTGTTACCCGAATTCCACTTAAGTACCCAGAGATAGACTATTGGGACTTATTCATGAAAGTCCTGATAGTCATGTAAAGGTCTGAATTCCCATTTATTCACTACTTCCATATCTTTGCATTTTCAGCAAATTCACAACCAGTTTGAACACTTATGACAGGTTTGGACTTACGGAACTCTTTGGATCACAATTAATTCAACTATTCATCAAGCATCTAAGTTGTCGCAGTAGCAAATTTGGTAAGATGAATTGTGTTTCATTTGCTAGTTTTACTTTAAAATATTAGGGGCTGATGGCAGGGTTCCTACTGATTGAATAGCTATGTTGCACTATGCAAGAGAACACTACTGTTGCTTTTCCTTCTTCGATATGGTAATCCTCCCTTTAGTGAATAAATAGAAGAGAGATCCAAAGTGATCAGAATTAACTTCTACAGTCAATTTTCTGACTTTGGTGAATAAGTCCCACAATGAGGTCCTTGGAACATAAGTGGTGATGCCCAAACAGCATATCTAAAATATGATTTTATAGCAAGGGAATATGTCTGAGTCCTCTCTCGGTGGCTGGTCCCCAGACAGCAGCCTAAATTTGCCTGATGTATTATTTGTGTATTATATAGCTCTGGCAGAAGTCTGCATGTAAATGTTCTGTTTTGCTTTATCTCTTATCATAACTCACTTTTTATCACATATGTTAAATGACAAAGCAAGCCTGGTAAGTAATAAGTAAAGCTCTTAAGATGAGAGATAAGATAAATCTGTTGAACAATTTGTTAGGTCACTCTAAGTTCACTCATGTGATTAAAATCTAAAATAGCCAGATCTAGATTTTAAATATTAAAATAAGTTTAATATTAATGATTATTAATTGTTATTAATGTTTAATTCATGTATAAATACTTACACTAACAAGGGAAATAAAAGTGGTAAAAATTCCTGCAATATCATACACGTGTCATTAAATGTAAATAATGGTGTCAGAATGGCCCAAGGGCAGATGTTTTAAACTAGAATTTACAATTTCATTTTGTCAGCTTCCACAAAATTTAGTATGCTACTAGCATAACTGAAAATTATTTGCTTTACACGTGCTAATAAATGACCAAGAGAGTAAATTATAATTTTAAATTACAGTTTGTGATAAAAAGATTGGATTGATTCATATTATGGATACTGGAAAATAATGATGACATTGGTGATATTTTTAACCCATTTTGGTGAGTTTAAAGGGGAGCTATAGTTGGATTGAATCATTATATATGCAGTACTATACCTTAATGAGAAGAGTTTCTCCCCAATAGTTTTTTCATGTGAAGCAGAGTGCTTTAATAAGCAGCCCTGGAAAACTCCCACACCAGGAAATGTGTGTTTGCCTAAGTTATAACTAAGCACAAACGCACAAGTTAGCTTTCTGGAGCCTCAGCCTCTAATCTCCTGCATTCTGTAATCTCAAGCATGATTGATGAGGCCAAAAGGTCAGCAGACTGCTTAATCAACAGCAGTCAGGCAGCTTTTACTTCTCATGTTCCTTAACTTGCAAGAGAGAAATGGGGGGAGTGGGGAAGGACAAAATGTCAGTTCTCATTAGAACTAATAGGGGAAACAAACAGCAATTATTATTTCTTCATTAAACTTCTTTTTAACTATCTGAGTTAGCAATCGGCTTAGTATAAAGGAGTTTTATATGTATGTGGGCAGATATATCAGTATTATAGTTCTTCTTTAAGTCCCTCTAAGGATCATATGTGTTATAAATTATACCTGTTTTCACTGTTAAATTCTAGTAAATGTACAGGGGGTGCCAGTTCCACCTTCTATTTCTAGTCAGCACTGTGATGACATTTTTGGAAAGATTTTCTGTAGTGCATTATACCAGTATGTTAACATTTTGAAGGTAGAGTTTTTATCATGTAATAACTAAAGCTAGACTGGATCAGACTGTCTATCACCATGGTTTCTCATCCCTTTCCCACTTGCCACAAAACCTACTAATTTCTGCAGCTATGAACAGATTTGATACAAGTTATGGTGAACATTTAAGAAGATCTTCCAGAAAACAAAGAACCTTAATCAGGGTAAAGTTTCTACCCAGGACTTACTTTAACCCTTTAACTACCAGCCAATTTTTTTTTTTGTTCACCACTTATTCCCAAGCTG
>WMED01027620.1:0-10591 GCA_019650415.1 Pipa parva | reverse complement strand
ATTGACTTACTCTTGATATTTGGCTCGGTTGGCTAATAAGTTTGCCCACCACTGGTATAGGTGAACAACTTCTGATGTCAAAAAGAAATTCTCTTGGTCAAACACTGTTTTTTTTTCTGTGTGTGTTTCTTTAAAATAGCTTGAACAGCATATCTTGAAGTCCTAGTCTGCTTGGAAATCTGTGCCTGGGAGAGACCTTGTTAATGCAGTACATCTACCTTGTGTGTTGTTGCTGTGCTCAGTTTTCCATGGTGTATGACCTGTATTATGAAGCTGGTAGCAAAGTTTGGCTGTTCCTCAACCAGATTGAAGCCTTCTAAACAGCTGTTTCTGTGACTGCATTGCTACTTACAAACTTACATAATGATCATTATCACCTGCTTGGTATAACTGGATAATCATACACTTGACTATATTCTTACAAGATATTAAACTTTGCGATAGTGCACCTTGAAGGACTGATGCTATTTTGAAGGCAAAGGGTGGTCACAACAAATTATGAATTTATTTAGATTTCTTTTTTGTTCATTTAATTTGTAGTTTGGTTATTGCTAAAATATATATATATATATATATATATATATATATATATATATATATATATATATACCGTATATATAAACTATTAACAGTTTTATCATTGAGATATGTTGCAATTTTTTTTCCATACCTCCCTGAAGATTTGCATAGTATTGTGTTTAAATCTGAAATATCATCAATGGCAAGCACATTATCTTGGAATCAGTCTGAGACTCAGATTGTATTTGGTTTTTTTTTTCAGGATTTTCATAAGGCTTAATCCTAAAGCTTTGGCCAAACCAAATGACAACATTGGACCTCTTGCTCACTTGACAACAAACTACTGTACATACTAAGATCAACTTAATTTGCTATTAAACAAGTAGTTTAGGATTTGGATTTAGTTTTGGCATTTAGGTCAAATTTACTTTGTAAACGTCTGTATAAGACTTATTTTAAAGCTTTATAAGTCAAATATATTAATATTAATAATAAATAATTAGTTGGTGTACCAACTTGTGGATTTGTGTAATAATTCTCTAAACTCACTTCTTCATAAGAACATTTTCATAAATTTTCCATAAGTGCAGTTTGAATCAGAAATCCGGAATTAGTTGAAAATTAATATAATGAAACTGCTTCAACTGGCAACTAATACATTTACCAAAACTAAATTAAATCAAGTATAAGAGATTTGATAACTCACAAATTGTCCAACTCAGGGGTATTGCCCCCTTCCACACATGCTATCTAGAGAAGAGGCACCTAGGGGTTAAGGATCATGAGGGTGCTTCATAGACAGTGGACTTAAAGTAGAATTATTGCTTCTGAGTTATTAAGAACTTACAAAATTACATTAAAAATATAAATTTCAGTGTCCATATACATATATTAATGAACCCTGATCATAATGGATGTTTAGTGTTCCTTAGTTCTTCAATTGAAGAGTAGGTGCAGTGCAGGGTGGGTACTCACTGTTGGCAATGCTCAGTGAGAAGTAGTTTTGATGCAAGGGCAAATGGCAGTGCCAGTGACCCTGCTGTTAAAATGCTTTATAAAATAAAACTTTATTAGTTAAATTGCAATATCCATAACTGATAAGCCCTTTATCAAGCCCTACTGCCAAGCCACAGTAAGGATGTTAATTGGTCCAATCTACTACATTTCACTCATTCAGATAAATAAAATAATGAATGATAGAGGAGATGTTGATTGTACTAATCAGTAATGACTGCACATATTAATTTTATTAGTAAATTATATATTTGGTTGCAAATGGACAAACTTTGCTTCTTAAATCCTAGGCAGATAAATTTATATAATATTGAAAGAGGTTTTCTACCCTTGTTATCAAATTTAGACCATTTAATAGAGCTTATGCTGAACATGCGTGTTGCCTATTGTTGTACTTATTGTTATAAAGTGAACATCAACTCTCTTTTAGACCCACTTGCTCCAGCTTTGCATGGAAAATGTTGGATAGCTGTGGACTTCTTTAGCCTGACTCCATTATCTTTAAATGCATCAATGGTAATTATATGCTAATAATTAACTACTGTGTCAGTAGTTGATAATGTGCTCAGGAATAATACATTAGGAGATGGTCATTAAAGAGTGAATGATTTCAGAGTGAAGATTTTAGTTGCAGAAGATTATGGATAATTCATTCCCCTCTAATCTCATTTAACTTTCTCCAAGAAAGCTGGAGGATATTGATGTAAGGTGTTTCTGCTCCAACATGCAATGCTGAGGAATTCCTTAAAAAAAGCTTGTAAAAACCATGGTCAACACCTGAGAGATGATTGCTAAAAAAATTATGTTCTGTAACACAACTAACAACTCAAACCAAGGGAGCTTTTACAAAAAAAAGGCAAATCAATAAACCATAGGGAGTAACCCATGCACCCACCCATATAATACAGTTCCTCTTGCTCAGAAGATCCAGTTAATTAATTCAGTCTATATCAGCAGATGTACTATACTACTGCCTTGAAGCATATGTCTGCCTTAGGTGCCACTTTCACAGAATAAACAAAATGAAATTAAAAACGTTCAATAAATCCTTGTTTGAAATCACTCTTCAGACCATCATTAAAGGGCTTGTTTACCTTGAAAATTATTTTAATATTTTGTATTGCCTGTTTACACTTGAAGGGGCATATTTATAAGACAAATTCGTCCATATTGACTGATTTCACTCCATTTAACTGTCAATTTTTCTTTCGTGTACTTTTCAATTTTCCTGATTTACAAAGGATTGATAAAAATGTTTCCCCATCAAAATTAATCGTTATCAATAAATATTGATCTGTTAACAGAACACTTTGCAATGAGGGTTCCTTCCATTACAGATCAATATTGATATCAATGTCTCTTTAGGATGGGAAACTGTTTTGGTTTGGACTTAGGCTAAAAGACAGGACCAACTACATAGTGAATAATGGGTGTTCAACAGCCTGAGGTTAGAGAATTGTTTTGGGAGATAAAATTGTTCTTGAACAGCTTAGTAAATAGGAGAAAACAGTGACATTGTTAAATATAGGCTGTTTCTCCAGCAGTCGATAAACATGTTAGACTTTAGTAAATGTGACCCAGGCCTGGTCTTGAATGTGGAATTACAACCATTTGCTTTTTAATATGCCATATGCTTACCATGCTTACATACTGTAGGTGTAGATTTCCCCAATTAGCTTGAACAGAATGTTTTTCTAGGTAAATAAAAATTATGATCTATTGAAATTTAATGTTGACAAATGAAAATATAGTTTGACTGTACAGCAATTTCTTCAATTCATTTTAGAGCAAAATGAGACTTAAGTACTCAATGATTTCCAGCAGCGACAATCATGCTGAAAATTACATTATGGGAACAATTTAATGGAAAATCTGTCAGTGCTGAAGCTTCTTTTTAGCCTTTGTATTTCCCTTTTTATATCCTAGCCATTTGCTAAATACTTAATTACTTTATCATTTCCATTGCACTCTACTGAATTCATTTTAATCTCATTTTGGGATTTAACAATACAAGCTTCCTTTTTATCAATGATATACTTTTTTATGGTGTTTTTCCTGAAATGTCATTTCAGTCATTATCAGCTGATGTACACTTGATGTAGCAAGTGTAAAATGAAATAGTTTAAACTAAAGACAGGCATCATTTGGTATGGCAATATAGTTCATAGCCCCCCTGCTGTGTGTTTTATTTGACAGCTGTAGAATTAGTAAACTTTTCTTATAAATGGCTTATCCCAAAACCCTTTTTTGTTAAATTATACAAATTAGTATTGCATTGTTTTTTTTTACATTTTTTTTAGCAATTTCCCTAACTAATTATCATCCTGCTATTATCTACTCTGGGGAAAACATTTATTTTCGTTAATGTTCAATGATTGTTATAAATGAAGTTTCTAATTCTATGTAACAAAGGCAAGTTTTTCCATTTCAAAGCAAATTGTAGCCACTGTATAATAAAAGGTACGTTTTAAGAAGATGTATGTAATAACTGCATCAAGAGATTTGACAGGGGATGCTTACATTCTGGAATAAAGGAAGATGTGAATACATTTATAAAATAGCATATAATAGTATATCACTTGTTTGTTTTGAAACAATATGCGTCACACCTTTTTCAGATTTATTCAATCAGTAGGGGACAGCCAATAATTCTCAGTATCACAGCTGTCAATGGAAAAACTAAATCCCCAACAAAAAATGAACACATTAAATATGGAAATTACAGGTGTAGTCAACTGACCCAGCAGCTATTTGTACAACGTTTATGTTCAGAGAATTCATTTTTAGTAATTTTGAAAAAAAAAAACTGCCAGAATCCAATTGCCTTCATTGTCAGAAACACTTTTAGGAATTTTGATGATAAAAGAATACCTGTATGCTCGAGTAAAACAATAAATATTATTAATATAGGTATATTGATATTTTGTAACCTGTTATAGAAACTTCCATACTATGCCATCAATCCAGCTACTTGGCTTACAGGATTCCTTTTTGCTTGCGTTTGATTGGACTTTATATAACGTCTATTCAGTCAGCTGCACTATACATTGTAATCATGTGAGCGGCTCATTGAAAAAAAAAGGGCTAAATCAAAATTATTCTTTGCTAAAAGTGCAAAATGTTTGCATTTTTAATTTATAAACAAAGTTACACATCCAAGGACATTTTAACATACTTTATACATAAGCCCAAGTGATGTATAAAACTTAGAACACTTTTAAGACCTATTTTAAATAGTAAAACAAATTCCTGTCCAAATCTTTTTTTATTATTATTTTGCTCTTTCATATTTTATAGTTTTGGTTACTGTACAGGTTTACCTTGGGTGATGTGCTTCTCCAAAACACCCTGTAAACTCACAGACATAATATTAATGGGAACTGTTTATAAAAGGGAAAATTATAAAGGTCATTTTGACCTATTCACTGCAATTTGATCTGTTTTGCCGCTTTTCACCACCGTAATGAGGTTATTTTTTTTTCTTTTCATCTCATTTTTGATTTCCCTCAGTTGATGTAATGGTGAGTAAAATTCACTGATGTTGAAAAATATTTTGATATTGATACGTTAATAACAATACACTTTATATTACTTTCAATGGAGCTGCTTTTCCATCAATATTGATATTGCTGAAAAATGTTCTAAACCACCTCCATAAGGAATCGTGAGTTTTCACATCCCTCAACCAGGCAGACACTATTCAGCAAAAAAAGATCAGAAGGGGCTTAATAAATGTGACCTAATTAAAGGTATGTTGATTTACCGGGAGAAAACATTTATGATTTTTATAAATATCCCCCAAAAGTTCTTTGACTAGTTAATACTGAAGAAATAGCCTTTATTAACAATACTGCAGTTTCCACCAGTTTATGATTTTTTTCACCCAAAAGTGTTCCCCTGACTGAGGCTGCCACAAATCAATATTTCCTATAGAGTTGGTCCTGAGACTTACCCACAGATGAACATTTTTTACCACTGACAAAAGGATATTGTTATCAATAAAGATCCGAAATAATTGTAACCCACTGAAAAGTGTGCTGTTTTCAACTGATCAAAACTGATCAATGGTGATCTTTTTTCTAACGTGAAACATTTTCTTAGCTACATTATGTAAACCCTAAATATAAATAACGGAATTGAAACCTTCATAAAAACAGAAATTAATGTTGAAACACAGCAAAACTAAATGAAAAGGTCAAAATGGTCTTCTTAATATATATCACCTAATGTGTCAAGCTACTGTTTATTACTGAATGAAAGCTGATGTAGTTAGACTGAATATTGCATATGTATATACTACAAATGATAATGACAAATACATTTATCTTTAAGTCTAAAATACGTTTTGCACATTTGCTCTCTCTAAAATGTTTACCATATCATAGTCTAATTGCTCATAATTGTGGGTAATGTATGCTTCTTTCTAAATCCTACTTGCCTATGTGTGACTTACCTGTTCTTTACGTCTCTTTGCTCTGTAATTTTCCCTTCTTACCTGCATTCTGACCCATCCCTGGGGCTTTTTATTTAAAAGCTTGCTTAACCTTGTCGAAGCAGTGGATCACTCAGCATAACTAACTGCAGAATCTGTTTCACCACCTTTGTGTTCTTGTCTTTAATTCTGCCCTCTTTATATTTATTTAATCATCTGTAATAATGACCATCCAGACAGCCTCTGAACACTCTATAAACTTTTAAATTGGATCTAGTTCATATTTCCATCAGCATCATATTTCTAAGTTGCATGTGTATAAAAGATCTCAGTGCAGAAAGGCTACACATGAATAAACAATAATAGTTTTAATCATTTGGAAAATGACTCAACAGCATCTGATTTGGATGGGTTTTTTATTAATTTATCCATCATGTTGTACACACATCTGCTACCCTACCTGTAACTCTTACCTTGTCTTCCCCAAACTCATGATTTCCTCTCTACTCTTTTTTTTCTCAAGTTCCCTATTGTTTCTCCATCTACCCCTCTTAGGTGCCCCTTTTTCTATTTTCCCTACTTCAAATCATTTGTGGACTCTTTGCCTTTCTGATTAGCCACCCAATTCTAACTCCTCCCATCTCACTATGAAATCCCCTTTCTGCAGCAGACCTCTATTAAGGTGATTCCTTTTATACTCAGAGAAACAAGCCAATTAAACCTCCTAGCAGACTCTTTGCAGGATTTCATTCAGGAGAGAAATAAATGCATCTACCCAGTCCTTGCTTTTCAGAAGTGCTTTTGAAATGACCATTGTTTAATTTCCCACCTGCCTGCCCTGCATGGACAGGTTTGCTGTGTATAACATAATGAAAAGGCTTCTCTCATTGGATTGCACTTGCAAATTTCACAAACAAAAACATTGTTAAAATGAAAATAAGTTAATACAAACAGATATTTTGTAAAGTAAGGCACAAAAAAAGCTAATATTAATATACTTCACAAATTGAACATATGACATGAGTCTTGGTACCTGATCTTGGGTGTGAATCACATCTCAGAGTTGGAAAGTGCCTGCTCTTAATCTTTCTAACTAATGGTAACATTATTCATTTTGTATAAATTAAATTAGAGAGAGGATGACAAAAAAAAAAACAAAGGATGTAATTATCATAGGGAGACTATTATGAAATCAAAGAGGAGAAAAATTCAATTGCATTAATTGGTGAGCTTAAAGCGTGAGACAGAAGCTAAAAAACGTAAGGTCACTAGTTCACAGACACAGTTAGACAGTGAAGCTGGATATATGTGGGAGGACAGCACCTCATTCATAAAATCAGCAGCATGTTCCTACCTAGGCTCGCAGGCTCTTAGGTTACCTATGCTGGCAACGTGTGATCCGTCAGTGGTGCTTCTGCTGCTGTAGAGAGTAATCCATTCATATCAACTTTTATCGCTTCACATCCAGATCACTAGCTGTTTATAGTCTCTTCTCGGACTCTCTCATTCCCCCTGTCTTTTTCTCCACCCCCTTCTCTCTCCCTCTTTCATTCCTTAGCTCACCACTCTTCACTTCAGATTTTGGCAGTCCAAAGTGAACAACAACAGAAAAAAATGTTGAACAATTTAAGTGTTTTCCTCATCTAGTAATTTTGATCTGACATCATAATCCTGCCCACCAATACCCCACGTCTCTTACTCCCCCTCCCAATACCTAGACTTTTCTTTACCCATGAGATTACCAGACTGTGATCTTCAAACTGGAAATGCTAGGATATGTAGTCACTTTTCATTTTCTCCTTCTTTTTAATAAAATATGTATACTAAAAAATGTATTGACTCAAATATATTTCAATTAAAAAAAGTCCTCTCTGGCGTGTCCATTTTCAATAATTTTATAAGTACATTTATTACCTCCCTTTCATCATCTTTTCACCCTCTCTGTAGGTAATCAATTTTCTCCTTAAGATGTTTTATTATTCTGGCAAACTAAATTAGTAATAAATGCAAAGAGCAAGGGGTCTTCTGGTCATTTTAATGATTTTTTTAGCATTAATCAGATTTATGATTCTGCTCAGAATGGTCACGTGTTGCTGAGTTAAGTGCCTTGATGTTTTTATGGTGATACCTCATATATATTTGTTGTACTTCTAATCTTTGACAGTGCTGTAATGTATGTAGTGTATGTAGTGCATTGTTACTGCTTTGTGTCTATAATTTATTTGGCATCCACCCTAATGGACAGTACATAATAAAATACTTTCTTGACTGGTAGTTTCTTGACGGCATGGTAAGGAATGAAAATAACACTCTACATTAAATAAGAAGGTGAACCATATTTAATGAGAGTGGTGGTAAAATATAAATATATATATACTGTATTTATATATGTCAAATTTTGGAATCAGTCATGCTTCTGTTTGTTATAACAATGTAATGTTTTTAAGCTGATATCAGTCTTTCATAGGGGCAGTTTTACCACTGTAGGTTCTTTCCCACTCATACCTGCACATATATTGTAACTTGGTCACACTTGCTATCCCATTTAAGATGGAGGATCTGCTGTTTTTTCTAGATTTACAACATTTTCAGTGTGTTCAGATTAGAGGGGTTAAAAATGAATCACTCATTCTTACATTTTATTGTTTTTATTGCAACTATCACTTTTTTATAATGTCAACTATTTATAGTTAAAAGTATGCAATGAGACCATCTGTTAGGCATATGATTGCAAAGCAACAAGTTGACATGATTTATAAGCATATATCTAAATCCATAATATGATTTATCAGAGTGTTCAAGGTGTACTCTTGTGTTTTGAACATTTCCTCTTAAACAGCCATGCTTAGAAAACTAATAACAGGTTTTCTTCCTACTCTCTTTGAACACAGTAGTCTAATTTGATCACATTTTATTAATGGATAACTGGGGCTATTTGTACTTTGGGTTGTTGCCTCCAATGAGTAATATCATATACAAGTCTTACAATCAATTGCTGTAGGACCTATGGATGCTGAAGGGCATTTTCATGACTAGCCTTGTCAATTATGAACATGTTACCTCTCCCTTGTTATTGTCACTGCCGAGCATGATATTTCCACTGACCAATTATCATCTGATCATTGCTTTACACTTTCTTTCCTGGACCCTTCTTTTTGCCACATTTTATGTAGGCTTAATTACAAACTCCTATTTTAAATCTCTTAATAATAAATATCTTTCTCCCTTGCAGTTTGGTTAATCCACTAAATATTTTGTTCCAAGGATATACATATATGTGAATCTAAATTTGTGTTTTGAGCTGCAACATTAAACTTATCCACAAAGCCTTGATCCCAATAACACAATATTAAAACTGCTGAATATTCCTGGTATGAAGATATCCTTTTCTTCTTAAACCTAGTCTGTTTCCTCCCCAGAGGAAATCAAAACTCTTACCAAAACCAAATACAGTTTTATAAAGCTACCTGGGTACACCCATAGTAAGCTACACCAGGACATTAATTAACCATCCATTTATTACTAAATAACTTAAATAAAACTGGGTAATTTCCACTAATGTTAAACTGCCTGCCAATAAAATACTACTAGAAAAGCATGAGCTGATACAATTAGGAATCCTCTCAACCCTATGTTAACATTCTGGATTTCCCTTTAATATTTATTTTACTTTTGTGCATGTAGGTATCCATGCCTTTTTTTTAATTCATTTTTTATATAGCGCTGATATATCACACAGAGGGCGAAATTTGCTAAGGGCGAAACGATCGCCCAAAGTTAATTTCTGTTCACACATGCGGTATTTTTACCGCACGTGCGGTATTCCGATCGATTTGTGATTGTGCAATCGCAAATCGATCGTGCGATCGCAAATCGATCGCGATTCCGATCGTACGATCGCAAATCGATCAGAATACCGCATGTGCGGTAAAAATTGCGATCGGGCGGACTAAATCCGCCCTTAGTAAATTTCGCCCAGAGCTTTAAAGAGATTAGCCATTCACTTCAGTCCCTGCCCCATGGAGCTTACAATCTAGTTTTCATATTCAGACACACACAGATGTATGTTTTTGGATTGATGGAGGAAACCCATGCAAGTGCGGGAAGAACATACAAGCTCCATGCAGATGAAGTCCAGGGTAGAACTGAACCCAGAGCTGCAAGGCAGCAGTGCTAACCACTGAGCCACCGCATTGCCCTCTTGTGAAAAACCCATTCACCTAGGTCTCTGTGTTCCATTTAACACCTTCCATGTCTGAGAGCTATTTAAATCCAATTTTAGGAACATGTTCACTCTCTGCTGCCGAGAGAATACCTACTCCCATGTGCCCATGGCAACATGCTGCAGCTTCTGACACTAATCACTTACTTCTGCTGTCCTTTATACTCTCCTTTTGCTCATTTTCTCACACTTCTTGATGATCCCTCTATCTCTCTACATTTAATATCCGCTTTGCTGTATATACTATATCCCTGCATTACTGCAAGCACATTTAGCTCACATATCTTATCTTTCTTTTTCAATCCAGCGTTCGGCTGTTCCTGTCTTCATGGCTCAAATACCTCTCTATGAATTCCTTTTTCTTTACTCTGACTTTTTTCAGTCTATTTCCCACCTCTTGCCCT
>WMED01027619.1:0-10591 GCA_019650415.1 Pipa parva | reverse complement strand
ATACAACACTATACAACACTATATAACACTATATAACACTATGTACAACACTATATAACAGTATAACATATTGATTGTTGTAAATGTGTACTCTGTTTAATCCTGGTTAAGAAAATCATTTATTTTAGGTTGAATGGCATGGACCTATTGTATTCTTTATTCAGTGTTACATGATTAGTTTGGTATTTCATGATATACTAATAAACTGTTAAACTGTTTGGGGCCCGGGGCAATGGGGACTGCTGGAGTTTAGAAGGTTACTTTCTAATTTAATAGAGTTTGCTACACTCACTCATTTAATAATGTGTAAAGTATGCCATGTAATGTAAGGTAAATGTGTGCTAAGGTGCAAATGTTTTACTCATATGGTCACAAAAAGTAAAGGAGAGAGACACACTTAAGTGTTTGTAAGAGCTACATTATTACCTTACTGGGTCCTGGCTTATAATTTGGCCTGTACATATGAATGGAGCTGACCTTTAAGGGTATGAAAAGTTTGGATAAAACAATATTTATATTTGACATGTATACATATAGAAAGCCAACTAAAAGGGGCTGGAAAGTCTGAATAAAATATTAATTATATTAATTATATCTGACATGTATGCATTTAGAAAGCCAGCTTAAACATTTTAATGTAAAAATTATTTTGCTCCCTCTCCCATCATTTGTACAGACTCTTCCTGAGCAGTGCTGATAAGCCCCGTCCCACCCCACCCCGAGTGACATCACAAACTATACAGAGAGATACAATCTCTCCTCCCCCTCTCCTATCTGAAAAGCCTGTTTATAGCCCTGAGTATGCATAGATAAGATCTGTCCCGCAGATAAGACCTGTCCCAACCACCTGCAGTTTCTGTTGTGGAGAGAAAAGTCAGTTAGAGGAGGGGGAAGCCCTTCACTGAAACAGTGCAGTTGCAAAGGGATATTGAGCTCTGCTGAGTTAAGAGGTGAGTCAGGGATTTCTTGATCGATTTATTGCTTGACAGTAGGTAAATAGAGCTTTATTTATATACAGGGTTTGCTTACCCTTCAAACATTAAAATGTAAAGCAATTTTGGGATCACTAGTACTGCCTCTTGTTTAAACAGTACTTCACTCCCTCCCATTCTGTGTACAGACCCTTCCTGTGCAGTGCTGATAAGCCCCGCCCTGAGTGATATCACTCACTATACAGCGAGCTGTTCTTATGAGTAAAACTCCTCCCCCTCTCCTTATCCAAAAAGCCCGTTAATACCCCTGAGCATGCGCAGCTAAACCCTGTCCAACTGCCTGTGTGGTCGGCTGTGGACAGAGAAGTCAGGGAGAGGAGGAGGCATGGCTATAAACTTACACTTCTCATTAGTGGAACTCGTTCGCAGAGAGAATGCAGTTGCATGGGGATATTGAGCTCTGCTGAATTAAGAGGTGAGTTAGGAGTTTCTTAATTGATTTATTGCTTGACAATAGGTAAATAGAGCTTTATTTATAGACAGGGTTTACATAACCTTTAAAGTAACACTTTAAAGCAACTTTATATATATATATATATATATATATATATATATATATATATATATATATTTTCAATATAGTAGAACATATTCTGTGTCCATGAAAGTATTTTATGTGAATCTGTCCAGAGAAGAAAGACTGCACATTTGTGTAGATGAATAACAAATAAACATGTAAAATGAAAAGAGTGCGGGAATGTTGAACACATTTCCTAAGAGCACATGATTCATGAATATGGATTTTCAATTATCTTCAAATTGTAACTGTCATATTCCAGAGACTATTTGCATTCTGTAGTACCTTGTATTTCCCCCCTTTCCCACTACTCCATTTTTAGCTCTGTTCATTTTACAGCTGCCTGTTGTAATATTATTCAGCATTTATTTTTATACTGTATTTGCTTTTTATTTTAGTAACAGATATTAGGATGTTATTACAATCGGTGATTTAAGCTTTTTTTTTTTTTTTACAATAACCAAAGTGAATTAAAAAACACAAATGCAGTTTGCTTACTTTAAAGTAAAATTATTTTTTGTAAAGAGAACCACCTGTTCTCAATTTTGCAATGGTCTGTTAGCAGCACTGACATTTTTTTATACCTAATATATTGCAAATATGCTTCTTTTAATGGATATATTTAATATAACCCTTTAAAGGGGGCAGAAATAAAGAGAGGCATCAAGTTTTCTGTTAAGGGCAATACAAAATAGTCATCCCTGGAAACCTAGTGTGCTGGAATTCTTAAACAAGAAATTATTTTCCAAATACATGGTTAAAAACACCCAATCCATATTTTTCAGACTATAATTTGTACTGGACCATAAGATGTTCCAAATTGTTTAATTTTTCTTTTTATTATTGCTTTTAAATATACCATTTATGATGATATTTAGGGTACCATTAAAACCAAAGAAGTATATGGGAAACTGACCTTTGTCTAGGCCAGTGGTGGCACTCCGTGCCAAAAAGGTGACGCTACCCCTGAGCGCATCCCCCCTGGTGAGTGACGTCATCATGCCAGCGCTAAGGGGAGGAGCGCACACGCGTCGGGGGAGGAGAACTCCCCTGCTCGGATGCGCTTCTTCAGTGCAGGCCACGGATCCGGCCTGAAAACTGTTAGATCAGGTCCGTGGCCTGTACTGAAGGCAGAGGTGACGGCTGCGTGCAATGGCTCGCTCTTCTCCCACAAAGAGCCGGCCGACCTCCTACTTCCCCAGCAGTGCAGATGCTAATAAATGATGTCATCGCGTCTGCACTGCTGGGGAAGTAGGAGGTCGGCTTATCCACTTCACACTGCCTGTAATTGCTACACTCTGCCAGTAGTTTCACTTTCATAAGTGGTAAAGGGCTTACAGCAGCTGGCAAACAAGAAAAATACGCATCATACGCTAGTGTAAAAAAAAAAAAATACAGTTCAATGTAAGCCTATAGTACTTACCCATTTCCGGACACACTAGCGTATGATGCACATACGCTGTGTCCAGAACGCTGGGTGTCGCATTTTGGCCGGCATATGATAGCTGCGCACAAAATGCAACCAGATAGGAAATGCTTTGAACGCCGAGGGAGCATTCACACTGTTGCTTTTAAGTACAATAGAAAAATACACCGGAGCGTTTTTTTCCCCTTCACATTAGCGTATGATGCACTGCGCAGCATACGCTAGTGCGAACCTAGCCTAAGTGTTAATGTTCTTTTAAGTAAAGGCAGAGAGCATGAGAATAATTTGCATTCTAAGAGGTCTTTTATTGTCTCAGTATAAAAACATGTGAATAGCCTCATACAGTATATATATGAGTAAAAAGGTCTGCTTGTTTAGCAATTTACAGTATTGTCTATAATATGGGTTTCTTGCTGTACTTCTGTTTGCTGTGTCTTAATTCAACAGACAGGCCTTTTGCCAACAGATAATTAGTCAGTAAGCGCTTTAATGCAACACAATAAGAGGCCCCAAGGAATACTAAGGAATTTAATGCAGTTGGAAGCCTGGCCTGATTGTAATGCCGACTTAAGTAATCCGCTTAAGACAGAAAGAAGACAATAGAAGCTGAAAATCTGTTTGCTCACAATCCCTTGCTTTACACTTATTTTAACTAGTTTTATGCTTTAAACACACAGATGCCAGCAGATAGAAGTTTATATCCTCTCTCTATGATGGTAAGTTAGCAAAAGTAGTTGTGTATGATGGTGATGATGATAGTGACATAAGTTTGAATCAATACTGGTTTAATGTCAGTCAGATGTAAACAGTGAAAGGAACTTTTTATCTGCAGACTAGCTTTCGTTTTCAAAGGTATACATACATCATATGATAGGAGCAGTGGTTACAACTATGCAGAGTACAGAGTGAGGAAAGGCACACCCCCTACACTATGTAACATGCTCAGTATCCAGGACGTATAGGACAGTGGTCGACAAAGTGCGGTTTGCGAGCCGCTTGTAGCTCTTTAGCTGCCTTGCTGTGTCTGGGAGTGCACCTCCAAAGCCCCGACCATGACCGCCGATGGCTCTTCTGATTGGCCGTCAGCAGGTCATGTGGTCGGGAGAGTGCACTCCTCCCTCCTCCAGTGGCTCACAAAATAGTTGTTGCGGCTTGAGGGGGTAGCAAAGTGGCTTCCTCCTCAAAGAAGTTTGCGGATACCTGGTATAGGATTAGATTTTATTTTCTTAGGCCAGGTTCATACTGGCGTACTGTGTGCAGTGTTTTGTTTTTTTAAAGCGCTTTGCGAAAATACGCAGTCGCGAAAAAACATTGAAAGTAATGTGTTGCGTGTTCAGCGTCACACTACCGTTTCATAGAGAGGAACATGCGCTGAGACGTTTCATGTCATGTTTTTTTGAGCGTATAGAACACAATGCGAACAATGCGACAGGATTAGTAGCAATAGCTATTAAAACACTTATCAGTCTAGGAGTGATTCTACAAGGGCGGGCTTTATATACTTGCCGATACCAATCTTTTCTCTATCACTGTCTCCTGCCTTTTCTCTAGAGATTTTATTGTCTTCAGTTCCTGCATCACAATCCTCTCCGGGTTCACGCCTCCTCTGTAGATTAAATTCCCACTGCCTCCATGGCAGGTCAGCCACACTGAATACACCTAAAATGACTGCTTCTAGCTCCGAACTTTGGCAGGGAGGCACTGATAGATACATAACACAAAGGGGCTTAATATTTATTGTAAATGAGCTACTATGCAATATGACCTGGTTGAGGGGGTTGACAGTAATCTTAGAGAGACGCGGGCTCCTAATGCTGAAAAAGGTCCTATGCATCAGCTGCTAGGAGAAAGAGGTATATGTCTCCCATGTTGCTGAGATTCCCGCCTTGAAAGTGCAAAGGCTATATCTTATCATTTATCTCTATTCTTTTCCCATTCCATGTGGCTCTTAAATGGAAACTAATTACATTTGCACTTTTCAAAATGATTCTAATTAAAAACATGTTTCATTCATATGGGAGCGTGCATTGCATAATCAGAGGATTGCTGGTGCTGATCGGTATTTCAGCCTGACCTTTATTCCTGTATATAATTATTTTAAACATAAATTGAACAATTACATTTTAAATGAAAAATAAAAGACTGCATGCTTTGGAGATGCCAACAGAATAATGGATACATCTAGAAAATCTATCACCAATTCTGGTAAAAAAATAATCATATGTCTTAGGCCTTTTTTTTTCATCACATGTTTTCTGTGCTTTTGATTTATCTGACTACACAACGCATTTCAGGTGTATACCTTGAAAAATATAAGGGTGTCCTGCTGACGTGAATTCACTTATTTTCTAAGACAAATTATAGGATCCAATTTTAAACTAAAAAAATGAGGAAATGATGCATTAGCCAGTTCCTTTGCACTTTGTAGTGATAAATGAGAATGTGCATTTCGGACCAATTATTAGCAAGACACTAAGGGCGAAATTTACTAAGGGCGAAACGATCGCGCGAAGTTAATTCCTGCCCTAACGTGCGGTATTTTTACAGCACGTGCAGTATTCCGATCGATTTGCGATCGCAAATCGAGCGCAATTCCGATCGTGTGATCGCAAATCGATCGGAATACCGCACGTGCGGGCAGGAATTAACTTCGGGCGGACTAAATCCGCCCTTAGTAAATTTCGCCCTATGTGTGGCGTATTTACTAAAATCATAAAATTTTTCACTGCTTGATTGATATCGATGGTCCCAACTTCACTTTTATAGGGATCCTCTGTTTAGTGAATAAGGAGTAGAGAACCACCCAAAGTGATCAGAGTTCACTTCCACAGCTTAATTCTCTTTTTGATGAATAAGCCCCTCCAGTGTTAATGGGTGACTGTGTGTCATAAAGAATGTAATGTGCTTACAAGTGAGAGCAATCAGACTCACTGAATTGCAGCAAACACTGTAGTGTGAAGGAATGCTTAGAAACACTGGAATTAAATATAGCTTTCTGACAGGTTGTGACATCAGCGGAGATATTAGAAAAAAGATTTTCACAAGTTGAGTTATGTGAGGTTGCAGATTTTTAATGCTGTGATCTGAAATGTGAATTGTGCTGACAGAGAGAGCCGTCGCACCACTTAGTCCTAAGTGCACCAAGACATGTCAGTAAGTAGGTGGCTGCATGGGAAGACATGACAGGGAAGAATTTTAGTGCTTTGGACTAATAATTACTTAGTAAAAACCCCTTCAGTGCTGAACACTAGGTTAGCATTACAGGGGCTTAAATATTGCTTAATACAAGCAAGGATTTGATTGGTGTCAGTGCATTGGTAAAGATCCTCATTTCCCTGTAAAAACAGGAGAGATACGGGTGGTTATTCGCTAAAGTCCGAATTGTTGTGTATAGGTGGGAATTCGCCAGATAAAGACAGTCGCAATAGGCTGCTACTGTCGCAGTCGCTTTTTTATAATGAGAATATTGTCGCAGTCTCGACTTTATTATGGGAAAATTGTCGTGACTTTACAATGGGTAGATTGTAGCGGATTAGCTATGGGAACCCGCTGTTTGCGAATTCAACAGTCGAATTCGCACCTTAGTGAATAACCCCCAAGGAAAGAGGAGCTGCTAGAAAATAGACATAGTGTATGGTACAAATTTGTAAGTTATTTTGAAAGTGCCTATATCCCCTTTACTTCATTTATTTTAAGTGTAAAGAAGCACTATTCCTTCGGAATTCAAAAATACATGATTATTCTGTGTTATCCATTTTTGTAACTGAAATAGTTGATATATTTTTATACTGAAATAGTACATGAATACTGCATACATTGGCAACTGTGCTGATTAGAATATTCAGTCACCCCCACCCACCGCTCTCCACAGAAGCACTGTTAGCATTCTAACAGTGCAGCTAAGGCCAGGGACACATGGCAAGCAACATCGGCAGACTCCGCACTAATTAATTTACCATAGTATATGAAATAAAGAGAATTCACAATGGCATTGGTGGAAAAAAAATTGGCCACAGCTTTATTAAACTTTATGAAAAACATATCAAACATAAAATTAAAGCACCCCAATTGGTGCATCACAATCCAATTTTTAACCAAGAGTCGATGACTAATCTGGATAGAGGGGGCAACGTGAGCCATTGCCACTTGACCAGAAAAAACAGCCATAGCTCACCAAAAAGGAGGCAACGCCATGAGCCATTGCCACTCTCCAAACAATATCACACCAGCTATCTGGGTAGAAGCACAACGCCGTGAGCTATTGTCGCTCTTCCAGGATAGCCCCTTAAATCATCCACAATGCATTACCATTAAAAATGTCAGTACCATAAAAAAAAAAACAAGCTGTGACAATAACTGTGAAAACATATAGAAAAAACATATCACACATCTTATGAATTTTTTTATTTTTTAAATTATATATAAATTATGACCAACTTAACCATATTCAAACTTGAGCGGGTGGGTGGGATTTCTGTAAAAACTGCAGCTCCTCATAAAATGGTGTCCTGAGTGTAAACCTCCTCATGTTATATATGGCTACCACACCCCCTCCCCTTCCATTGTAAAACTCCTTTTTAATTCCTATAGGTTGATTCAACAGAATATTCAATACCTGAGCTACGCTGCCTGGGCTTGCCACGTTCTGTCTCCTCCTCACCTTGCACTTTGGTTTGGGGTTAGGAGGCCAGATAACTCTAGCGTTTTAATGCCTGTGATTTTTTGGCAAATTTTGACCAAAAGAATTGCCTCGCCAAGATGGGAATCCCTTTAATGCGCATGCTGATGTCCGCACGTAGGACATCAGCATGCGTATAATACCATTTGCAAAGTGTGCTGAACGCGTTGGAGCTCACTTCGCTGCATGCTGAATTCCCCCCTTGGTGTACCAGAATACATAGGCACCATAATGGCAACTTAGATGTGTTAACTGTTAAGGAGTAATAGTTTTGAGACTGTTGAGTCCCCAGTTTCATAAATATCAGTTGCGTTTAAGTTTGTCTGCCAAACAAAATTCTTTGAAAAAATGTATCTCAATGAGTTTAATGTAATCACACAGAAGTGTAAAGATATTTGCGCTTGCAATTCCTGCACAACTGTAGTGTAATAAACAAACCTTGTATCCCTTTCATTGATGTCCAAATATCAAATAATCACATAATTTTGTGATAATCCTAATAATTGGATTTCTGAAGATTTTTCTTTGTTATAGAACCAAATAAATCCTCAAAAGAACCCAAAGGGTTTCTAAGATCAACACTTAAGGAAAGGATTATCAAACTATTTCTTGAGTTTCTTACTTATAAGGGGGTTATAAGAATCATTTTTCATAATGACTAATCTGGTTATGCTGCCTAACTTGCTTGCACTGAACAGTGCAGCGAATTTAGTTCTGAGGCCAGTACCTGCTGTGTTAATAGCTGCTACAAGGAACAGTGTACTTAGTTGTCATAGCAACTGATCCACAGAGCATGAAGCCTCATGTGGATGATGCTTGTCAGGGGACCCAAAAAATGAAGTATCATAGGTAAACAAATATCATTTATTAATTGATCACAACAGGTGGCTGAATGAAAGAGCAAAAAAAAAAAACAAAACACACACATTAATAAGGCCATCTAAAAACACAGACCAATGATTTTTAAATCCGTAGTCTTTCAGCTAAGAAATCTTTACATCCCGGCTAATAGGGGATAGTGGTTGGTGTAGGTCAACTTGGCTCCCCACTGGCAGAGAAGAGGTGCTTTCTGGGATACTCTGTGTTGCCTGATTGAAATTTTAGGGTCAAAGAGAATTTAGTAAATTTATGTTCTGCAGTGGCTGAAGAATGTCTGATCTCTGATAGAATGTCTATTATTGCATATACTGTTCACAAAACATTGCAATGAGATTACATGAATACCTGTTTGCACCAACTTGTAGTAAGCCTAGGGATGTTCTAGTGTCTCATCCATGGGGCTGCTGGAGTTTCTCAGGTTCCTGTAGTTGGACCCCCCCCCGATACAAACCGTTCTCTTCTCTCTGTTTAAATTTCATCAAGATCTCTCTTTTATTTAGGTTTTCCTCCCCTATACTGTTGTTGGAACAGAAATATTTAAATGTCCTAAATATCCAAACTTCCCTAGCGAGAAATTCATCTTACACAAAGCAAAATTCCATTTGATTCAATTTAATCAAATTTTTTTTCCCTCTTGAGTTTTTATCAAAAAGCAGGGGGGAAAAAATGATTAGAAATTAATTGAAATGAGATGGGAAAAAACAGCCAAAATCACATTTAACAGTGAGTTACTGCTGTAAAAAATCCTTGTCGCAGAGGTACCTAAAGAGTTAAATGCTATACTTAGCGCTTGATTGTTTGAAGTTGTTAGTTTTGTTACTGTTAGTGGGTTTTGATGTTTGAGTTAGTGCTTTTTTGATGTTAGCACTGCTGTTTAGTATAGGAAAGCACAGTTTTCTCCAGGTCTAGGGAGGCAAATTATTTTCAGCAATACATTTTGCTTAGCTGAGCAGGTAAAGTGTTTTAAATAGTGCTTGAGTGATATCAGTTAATAATATAGCTCAAAATAGCTGTAAAATCTGTAAAAGCTAGCAATGCTAATTTTCAAAATGTCCTTTTTGCTGTAGCCAGAAGGCTAGTGGATACGTTTTATCAATCCTTTCATTTAATGAATTTCTAAATAGATATTTAGGATTGTTGGTTCGGGAATACAGGTGAGAACAGGTTTTATTTATTTATTTTGGGAGAAAAACTTGTCTAATTCAAATTATACTGCAAGTGATAAGGTCAGTGCTTTTTTTGCGGTGGTACGAGCCGGTACGGCGTACTGGAAAATCTGATGACTGATCAGGTCATTCAGACAGACAGTGGCTGGCTGTGTTAGTGCTGAGTTAAGAGCAGTACCGGAAAATATTTTTTTACAAAAAAAGCACTGGATAAGGTCTTTACCAGCAGAAAGATTATTCTCTCTTGATAAGGAAGGAAGTTGGTCGCTCTTTGGAAGATCTTCACAGTTAAAAAAATTTGGGCCAAATGGTACCCAACTTTTCCATGCCCTCCTTGACAATTCAGAGCTCTTCAAGTCAGCAGAATGTTGTCATTAATTATTGATATGATCTTGGAAGAATCCAGTTGAAGGAGCCACAATGTCAACATTCAGCTGGCTTAGATCTCTTACATTGCCTTGTCCCAATTTCAGGAGAAGCAGGGCACTATATCATTTGATAAAGGTCCACTGAAACTTTGTAAATGTCTTTGCAAGCTCATGGCTATTTTTACACAAAAACCTTAAAAATACAGGATTGTAACTCCTAGAAAGAAATTGGTTACTGGGAGGCAACTGCGAGAATAGGGGCATGATAAATTCTGCATTATTTGTTTCATTTCTCATCCTTTTCATCGAGATAGTTTTTCAGAGGTTCTTCTATTTGTTTATTTAGATTTTTCTCCAGAACATTCCATTCTTTTGTTGCCTTTCCATTTAATGATAGTTGACTGTGGGCAGGTGACAGCTATGAAAGGAGTTTTTTTCTTACCAGTATACAGAAATATCTACAACAGTTTTATTTTTGCAAACAAGATAGTAAAACACACAGATGTTGCTGCTATCTCTTGGCTTCTTCTGCTGTGGTTTTATTAAAAAAAATTGTGGAAAATGT
>WMED01027618.1:0-10592 GCA_019650415.1 Pipa parva | reverse complement strand
ATTTGCGCAGTTTGTATCATAACACTTCCCTTTTCTTGTTGTGTTATATATTTTATAACCTATATACGAGGTGGTATGAAGACACCTCAATAAATGGAAAACACTATCCTGTGTATGGCTTTCAAAATGGCCACTATATTGGACACAGCACAAAACATATTTTTCCTTTTCCTCTTAGAAACATGCCAAAGACAGGATGGCGTTCCCAACCACCTATTCTATTTATTCCAATATCTCCATACCTTTGGACCACCCTATATTCACAAAGTGCCCCAGAGACACCAACAAAATTAATGTAATGTTAAAGTAAATGTATTTTTAAATAAAACAAAAATACTGGAAATTTACAGAAAGCTTTCAGAAAATAAAAGCACAGCATGAAAATACAGTACATTAGGTATAATACATATGGGGGTAATTCAGCATAGTGCAAGCTTACCTCCCGATCCTTCGCATCAGCTCGCAGACACTGTTACGCGCTCGCTGATGTCCTACATGCGCACATCAGCAAATGCTTTAAAGGTATTCTAGTCTCAGCGAGACCACTCGAGTCGCCTCACGAGACTGGAATACCTTCAAAGCATTCGCTGATGTCCGCGTGTAGGACATCAGCGAGCTCGTAACAGTCTCTGCGAGCTGATGCGAAGGATCGGGAAGTGAGTTCGCACTATGCTGAATTACCCCATGGAGTCTTTTTATTTTCTGGCATTACTGTTCTTTTAAATTTTTAAATAACACTGTATAAAGGTTTCCTCTGATTTACATAGGATCAAAAAAATTTTGATTTAAAAAATAAATGCATTAAAAAAAAAAATTAAAAAAAAAAAAAGGCTTTCGACATAGCAGTAAAAGCTTGGCGAAACAAGCACTGCCGGCAAAATAATAATAATTTTTAAAAAACTGTTTCTCCAGTGTTAAGTGGTCAAAAAAATATTTCTCCAAATGTTGCACACATTTAAAACAAACATCTACAATGCAAAGTGGATAATGTGGGCACTCTTTAGGTTTCCCTTACTACACTTTGATGCTCCCGTTTATTTTCCTTCAAAAAGAAACACTTTGGAGGCCTATGCTACATAAAATAAGCTGAACGAAAAGTAAATTCTGTACTAACATCTATATCATATTTTTTCATTCACAAATCCACAGTCCTTTCAGTTTCTGTCAGCCAAAAAAGTTTAGACTTTTTACAGCTACACCGTAATACTGACAAAAGTGGGGATCATTAGGTAGACCATAATAGCTTTGTGAGATAACCAAAATCTACACATTACCTGCAGTTTGTTTCCCTTAATTAGTTTTCCTGAGAGCTGACATTTTCATCTCCCTCTCCTTTCTGTTCTGCATGAGAAGAAAAAGCTGCCTGACTGCTATTGGTTAAGCAGTGTGCAGACGTTTTGGCCACATAAATTAAACTTGGAATGCAGGAGATTACAGAGGGAAATCCGACTTGTGCTCATGTGCTAAGTAGTACTTAGGGCAAAAATGTCCAGGGGAGGGAACCTTTCCATGGAAAACTGGCCGGTACACATCACACACACATTTCCTGGTGCAGGAGTTTATCAGTGCTGCCTACTCAATCATTCTGCATCACATAAAACATCTACTGAGGAAAAACACTTCTCACTAAGGTATAGTACTGCATATGTAAAGATGTAAATTGACTATAGTTCCCCTTTAAGGGCTTTATTTACTGACAAAATAAGTCAAATTTTGGCAGTAGCAAATGTTAATTTAAGTATTATGATTAAACAATTGTCATAAATTAACTTTACCTTAACTTGTCTGAAGATTCCTGGATTGTACTCATCCAAATAGTTAACATGCCACACTAGAAAGGTCCCATCTACAGGGTGAATAGTGAATAGCATATCTGCATTTCTATTCCACTCTGATAGAAGGGACTCGATTTTGTGGTCCAATAACACTGTGGGCAAAGGCAGATTAGCACCAGGTGAAGTAGCTTTGGCGCTCGTGTCACTTTCTATTTCCTCATGCTCAGGTGAGCCTGTCAACGATCCTCCACCCTCAGGCACTCCTAGCATGTAAAGTCAGAAATGCAAAACTTACTTAGCACAAGGGCAGTGCAAAATTCTCAAACACACTACTTAAACCACTTTCTGTAACAAGTACAAAATTAATTACAGAAAAATGAAAATTCAATGTTTCCAATCCAATTTCCAATGCTACATGCACCTATAGCAAATATAATGCATATATCGGGATAGTTAACATTTCTTTTCCTGTATTAGACAATATAGTAGAAGGCTATCTGTCAGTGTGTGCACAGAAAACTTGTTTTAACACTTTAAAGGGGATATTTATAAAGGATGGAAAAACAACTTGTTGATTTAAAAAATGCACATGGCAATAAAAGTTTTTTTGTTTTTTTTAAAGGCAATACTGGCATTCAGGCAAATTTAGGTTATTGAGGAGGAATATAAACTAATATGGAATAGAAGCATAGTATTCAGCACCCACTATTGCAAGCAGCTGCAATTGCAGCATTTTTACAGATAAGCAGAAATTGGCTGGATCAATTTCAGACATGAGCAGCAGCTAAAAAAGAACAAAAAGGGGTACTGTGGGTTAGAAAGCTCAACAAGTAAAACATAATTTCCCTGGCACCCCAGCTGTATAAAGTTCACTTTTATTGTTTCACTAAAATAAGGATCCAAAAAATAGCATGCCAGCACTTACATGTTTCACACTGTTCAGCGCTTAGTCATAGTCAGCATGCTAATAAACAAAAACTATTTGTAGAGGAATCTCTTAGTAACCACCAAAAGCTCAACAACCCTGGATAATTTTAAATACTAAACTTTTCAGAAGGAAATCTTTCATAACTATTTGTTCCACACTGTATAACAGCCTAATCAGCATGTGAACATTTACTGTCAGTACTGTACTGCAAATTTCTGTTGTCTTTTATTCTTGTCTTTGTTATTCTATAAAATGTAATACAAATAAAAACAAATATACTACATTTTTTTTGCTTACTAACCATTAAAAAGTAAAAACAGAGTACCAACCATTATCTAAATTCATTAGCAGACCTTCTTCATCCTCTTCATCCTCTTTATCATCTGCCTGCTGTTCAACAATTGTTTTCAGATACTGAATGAATAGTTCAACTGACAATGTAAAATGTAGTTCCTTATTGTTCAGCCAGTGCACAACAAAGCCACCATAACCCTCTTCCAAATTAAAGGCAGCTCCAGCCATAACAGCCGGGATATCTATAATTAAAACAGAAATCTAACTTACATTAGATATAAAAATATTTTAGACCTAAGAAACATTATCAAGAAGTTTTAAAACATACACACAAAGAGTTTATCACAAAAACAAAACTGGGTAATGCTACACTTAGCAACATTTTTCATGTTGGATCACTAGTGGAGTTATCAAAACATAAAGAACTTTTACATTGTTTATTATGGCGTTGAAATATAAGGGTGGAAACGTTATCTTTCAGCATGTATGGGTTTTTCCTACAAAAGAGGCCTTCAATTAAATTTTATTTCAATGGAAAGATCAGAATTGTGTCTGACGCATCTAAACATTGGTTTTGAAGCAGCCTACCGTATATAAAATGGGAACAGACTACAATAATGTAAGGAGGTAACAGAAGTTAGGTTAAACCTCTTTCAATGGTAAGATCCTTTACCCCAATGAATGGCAATTTCCCCATTTAAAATCAGCAAGTACAGGTTTATTAAGGTTACAGTAATATCTCTGTCACGATACTGTGTAAACAAAAGCTTCTGAGATATTGAAAACTCAAAATGCACAGTATGAAGATTTGATAATATTATTAGATACACAAAATATAGATACGGTGTTAATAAAGACAATAATTTAATACAGATGCAGAATAAGCTTCCTTATAAGTTTGAAGTAAAAAAACTAATATAAACATTACCTGTGTTTGGATTAATGCTTGCTGCTATATGGAAGTGACACAGGGAATTTGCATGATGTGAAATATGACGATGGAAATCATGTTGGCTTGGTGGACATGGCAACAGTTCTGTGTGAGCTGCAAGGACAGAAGACCGTCTTCTACCACTCCTCAAATGTCTCAGATGGTGTATTGTCTGAGTTTGATTGAAAAGTTAAAGCCAAGAAAACAAAACCTTAAAACTCCATTAATTAAAATTTAAAGTGAAACAACAAAAACAACCAAGAAGCGCTAAAATAAAAGTGAAAAAAATAAAGATTGGCCTATTATTATATTAATCAACAAATACAAAGCAACAAAAGTCCAAATCTTGTGATGTCCAGCAAATGCAGCTTTCTTCAAAGGAGTCCACCCTTAACTCCATATAACAAGTGTGTCAATCAAAATCTACAAAAGAAAGCCCCTAATCAAAACATTATGGTAAAAACAGTGAGAGCCCAAAAATCGCAAAACAAATATAGTGAAAAAAAGTGTTTGGAAAGATGGAATTAAAAATGCTCCAAAAACGTGATTCTACCACACCAAAATGTGTCTGTTTATAGCATCACTAAATGCTCACCAGATACAAATGATGAAAGGACCTTAAGTAATAACCACACGGTAGGTATTCTCAGAATGTCTCAGAGCTTAATGTTTTCAGTCTGGACACTGGACTCTACACACATGCCTTAAACCTTTATATGGTTATTTTATATTGCTTGTATTATACTGCTTTTGTGAGTATGATCTTTTTATTTTAGCTACTGATGTATTAAAATATTTTACACTATGGAAGCTCTTTTGTTTTCTCCTTTAGCGCTACTATTGAGCCCTTGAATTCTGAGAGTGATTTAAAAACACTACGTATTACAAGAGAAGTTTGCCGACATTCTGAGAGTACCTACCGTGTGGTTATTACTTAAGGTCCTTTCATCATTTGTATCTGGTGAGCATTTAGTGATACTATAAACGGATACATTTTGGTGTGGTGGAATCATGTTTTTGGAGCATTTTTAATTCCATCTTTCCAAGCACTTTTTTCACTATATTTGTTTTGCCCTTTTTGGGTTCTCGCTATTTTTACCATATTTTGATATAGCATTATTAGGTGCTATTTTGCGCTTTCTTTTGTAGATCTTGATTAATTAAAATTTGCTTTGTTTTATCAATATATGTGCAAAAAATGTATCCAAAATCAACAACTGAAGGAGAAAATGCACATATTTTAGACACATTGACATATTAATGGCAGCTTGCATGGAGAGGTTTTTCTATAGGCTAAATGTTGCTGTTATTAATTGCAGAATGAATGTGATTACCATATTAACTATAGTGGGGATACCTTTTAAAAACCATTACAGCTGTAGTTTTGCATGGGGTCAAACAAGTTTGACAGCATACCTTTCCATCAACCATATGAGAACATAGTTCTACTTTAAAGATATACTGTCACAAAGCTTGTTATCTAAAAAACTGTTTTACAAGCAAATATTTCAAAAAATTATGTTACAATCACAATTAATCTCACCTCAAATGCATGCTCAATCTTGTCCTTCTGCTTCCCAACATAAGAGTGGCTGATACTGGAGCTATTGTGCTCGACAATTTGGCCGCCAAGTAAACTATCCTCTGGCAACAAGGTTTCAGCCCAAAGACGACAAATGCCATCTTGACAGGAAGTTAGTAAAACATTGCACACAGAACCCCTGAAATAAAAAAGAAATAGAACACACATTGTTAAGTATGATACAGTCTGGAAAATATTCAGGCTTGGGTGCAGCTGGGAAGCAAGGAAACTTTATTTATTGATATAAAGAACACAAAAATAAATGTTATGGTGTTTTAATGGTTCAAAAATATAAAATTGAAGAAAAAGTGCAATGGACCCCAAATAATAATCTTGAAAGTTTATTGTTTTTTTATTAATGCAGTTGCAAGCTGCTTTTTAAAAAAGAAAGGTAAATTATGAGTTGTAAAATCAGTAGGTGCTTTCCCACATTCGACTGAAGCAGCTTTGCATGTTTTTGTACATAGTCACCACCCAACTCCTATTAACTTTGTAAAAAAGGTGAGATAGATGGAAAAGCAGAAGGATTTCGAAAAAAAAACAAAAAACATCAGTTTATTTACTGTTAAATTAAAAGAGGTGCACAATTGTGTTTTTGGTGGCAATTGCAACTGGGAATGCAGACTTCTGATAAACCCTGTGGCATGAAGTTAATGTGCTTATCTGCTGGAGATGTAATATCCTTTTCCTAGTAACTCACCTCCATAAAACTCAGTTATGGATTTATGTGAGCACAGACTATTGCACAGGAGATTATTTTTTCACTTCCACTTTGGAAGTAAATACTTTTAGATTTTTGATCTAAATCCATTTTATTCATCCATTTTGGTTAACTGGAGGATGGAGAGTTGAGATTTGGTTGAACAAGCCATCGGGGGACGGACTAAAACTACAAAAGAGTTTTTATGTACTGTGTGCCTTGCTTTACATGTAAGGCCTGTTATCTTACAGTTGGGTCTGGGTAATTAGGATATTTTAAGTTAGGCTATCTTACATAGTGACACTAAAAGTTTAGTGTCCCTTAATGGTAAATATAAGTAAATATTGTGGTAAATTAATGCTTTTCACAAACAGGTTATAATATTTATTTTTCTTCTTCAACCTCACATTTTCCCATCATGGATCCAAGTCAATCATGCTGTCAGTTAGGCAAAAAAAAAAAGTACAGCATGTGTTAGAATACAAGCAAAAATAAAACTAATTATGTTGCTCCATGGGTAAGATGCACTTCTTACATGCAGATTCCAGAAAAGTAAATTCATCAGCCCAGCAGGTACAACTGAAAACATGTGTTTGTGGGAGTAACTGACCAACAAGCAATAGCAGATACCGTATCTGTATTTCAAGCAATCTGATTGATTAGCCTATGGGCTAAATAAACTCTATGCAACTTAGCCAAATTGCACAAAATGTAATAAACTTTTAATTAAAAGTAATTATCACTATTTGCTTAGTACAACTCCTGTAGTAACTAGCAAATAAAAACAGATGCATTCTAAAAAAATCTCCCTAATATAACATATATACCTCTATATGTCCGATACATAAAAACATTTATAAATAAGCTTTTGATAAAGGTACAACAGCCCCTTCTTTATATTCTACCTCCCATCCTAATCTCCAGAGTACGTTCAAAATGAATACGATTGGATCATTGCTTTTTGTGTCAGGAGACAGTTTTGGCTTTGTTTTTTGAGATAATAGACTTTTTCTTCCATTAAATGCTGTCAGTATTTCACACAGGTTGTGATATTTACCTTCAAAAACAAATAGTGAATAAAATAAAAAGTAAATTCCTGTTAAAATAGATTAAACAAACATTATTGTTGCATTGGTTCTCACCTAGGCATAAACCTGCTTGTATTTCGCCATGAAAAGCCAATCACTGCTCTGGGATGTGCCAAGTAAACAAAAGAGAACTTAACCTCCATTCCCTTTTTCTCGTGATAGTCTTGAGGTAAAAAAGATGATTTCCAGCCAGTCAGAGGATACCAGACTTTAAGCAGACAGTCATCCTGTTAAAAAAAATATATATTTTAAAAGACTATAAAGAATCATCCACACTTTTACTTTTTCAATTTTATGGTTTTCTTGGTCATTTTGGGTTGGCCTGGAAAACATCAATTGGTATATTTATCCATTGGAACAAAAGCAAGATAATTGCCAATAACACCACCATTTATTTGTTCCTTGTTTTGTTAGTTGTACAAAGCTCTGCAGTTGTAGCAACAGCCTCTTAAACCTTGGACTAATATTTAAAAGTTCCAGCTTAACAACAGACCATGTGGAAGGGATCCATCAGTCAATGCAAGTTTAAAAGGACCAAACAAACAAAACACAAAATAAGCAAGTATAGATGAAACTGACTAATGACATAGGCAGCTGCAACAATCCATTACAGGTATGCAAATGGCTGTCTACAAAACAACCAAGTGACTATGAACTACAAGGTGAATTTGGGCAGTTGTTCCTCTGGTGTGCTGATAAAGGTGGCACTATAATTTACTAAATTCACATCTTATATTGTCTCATAAGGCAACTGTTATATGAAAAAAATTACTATTCCCATTTATTTTAATATCTCTTTAGTATATTCTTAAAAATCGTATTTGGAAATTTAGCATTTATAATAAAGTCTAAAATGTTACAGAATTACCCTTATCAAAAGAATAAACTTAACTACCATTTGCTGTCACCTTGTAAGTATACAATGATCCTCAGCACTAAGTACTACAGTCTTGCTAACCATCAGAGGACCGTATCTGAAACAACTCATGTAAGAGCACTAATTGAGAAAGGTATAATTAGATGCACATGGGCACTTCCCCATATGCATACATTATATTAATCTATAAATCTGTTTAGGTACCTTTTCTGTGTGTCCAAAATGCATGAATGAAAACATTAAATGTGCACATACCCCAATAATGTCTAAAACAATACATGTTTTGGAAAATAGCGATATATATTTTCCTTTTCATTTTTTTTTTTTTGCTACTAAAAAAAACTGCTGATTTGTGATTCTAACTGATCAGTAGCTGAGGTAGTAAGCAGAAGAATATCTTTAGAAAAAAGTAAATAAGCAATAGAAATGACAAATCATTTGTTTAAAATGACAGGTATATTGGTTTATGACTTACGGAAACTTTGCTGTTGCATGCCCTCTCTTATCACCATAAAAACCCTATAAATAATTCCAAATATCACACTGTAGAAAATAGTGTGGCTTCATCAAAACTTTCTTTTTTCCTTCCATATTATATGTTAAAGGTCTTGAAGAAGTCATGTATATAATTAAAGTCTATTATCTATCCTGATGTGAACAGGAATGGCCTGAGTAACCATAACGACCCCAAACCTGACAAATGGGCACCTCCAACATAACAATATACAATTCACACACACACCACTTACACTGTGCAATGGCCAGTAAGCCATTAGTTGCAATGGTAAGTACTCAGAAGCTCACATGTGGCTGACTGTAACTGGTTTTTGCTTACAAGGTTGGTTTAAACATTTCAAATTGTAAAGGTGTTATACACATACACTTTTTAGAACATGCAAATCAACAAAAAAAAGTCTGTCTCTGGTCAAAAAACATAGCAGGTTAGACAGAAATGTGTGTCACACCCATGAAGAATAAAACCTAATTGTCATCTGAAGCGGAGGCAGCAAACGCCTTCAGCTGAAACTCTCTGTGGGCTGCCATCTGTTACAAACTCATATGGCTGGATTAGTCTGAATGCTACAGTAGCCTATCTACTGATGCTTAAAGCTGTAGTTCTCAATAAAGTTACATTAAAGGATCAGTAACACACAATCTTGTTTTTTACTATAATGCTCTGAAAAATTCCTATTCATCTAGTGTCCCAGAAAGCTCAGTTTCAAAGTTAAATATTATATTTTCTGGACATTATATTGTTTTTTGTGAGCACAGATTTTATATATATATATATATATATATATATATATATATATATATATAGGAATTGCTATGCTGACCTTTCACATATTTTGGAGATATCAGTGATGTAATTCAATATATTATTATTTATCTATTTATTTTATTAATTATGGTTTTGTTCCACTTCACTCATATTTTGGATGTAAAATGGTTGCAAGAGACTTGTAATTCATAAAATATAAATTAAATAACTAAAAAGGAAAGCATTAAATTCTATTCAATTTGTAGTAGCTAGGAGAAATCCAAACAATGTACACAGTAAAATTAGAGTGAATACACATATGTTCACTGATATACCACTGCACATCATGTTTAAATATTCTAATAATAGGAAAGGGAAAATCAGCCTGCCCACAAAATAAATATACAGTGTATATGTTATTTCTCAGGAAGCTTCATAAAGTATTTTATTATTAAAGAGCCTTACCTTCCCTGCTGTTGCAAAATATTCACCATCTGGAGACCATTTCATAAGATATACAGCCACTGCTGTCCTGTGTGGAAATTATGAAACATTTATGAAAGACTTCTCCTTTCTACAGTTATACAAAAAGAACCGGTTAGTTTTGCTCTTGCATTCTACTATACTCCTGACAAGATCTTGTTTGTTAATTAAACCAACAGCAACCCAGAATCTAGTAAAACATGAGAATAAAAGGTTGCTAAGAAACAGGGCCAGGCCCTGGGGTAGGCGGCTGCCTAAGGCGCAGCAGGAGGGGAACGCTACCTTAGTACTGACTCCTCTCCTTACCTACCTCTTCCTCGGCCCGGCTGTCACTGCTGTAGCGCTTAGCGCTACAGCGTTCCTCCATCTCCAGTAATGACATCAGTTCCTGACGCTCACAGGCACTGACATCATTGCCGGGAGGAGGGAAGCTGTAGAGCTAAGTGCTACAGCTAAGCGCTACAGCAGTGACTGCTGGGAGGAGGGAAGCTGTAGCGCTAAGCACTACAGTAGTGACAGCAGGGCCAAGGAGGAGGCAGGAAAAGTACTAAGATAGTGCCCCCTCCATCACAAGGTAAGGACTAAGAAGGATGGGGCAGCAAGTGTGGGAGGGGTGTTTGAGGGGGAAGCACAGAGTGGTAGGGGGTTGTGGGGGAAACAAAGTGAGAAGGGG
>WMED01027617.1:0-10592 GCA_019650415.1 Pipa parva | reverse complement strand
GACTCAGACCTGATAGAAGCCGCTGAAAGTAAGTGCGGCTTATATTCCGGTGCGCCTTATGGCCCGGAAAATACGGTATGTAGAATTGACAAATATCTATCTAAAGATGACAATGTCTTAAATGCATTTATAGTTACTGCAGATTCAATCTATGCTTCCTACAACTCTAAACTGTATTGAAAAATGATGATATTTACAATTAAATATAGGGCTTTAGAAGCAAACTAAGCACCATAGCAGCACCTGATGAAGGATGGGGCTACCCTCTGAAACATTGTGCACTTTACTGGGGTGTTCAAGCACTGACGCTGGCACAATACATTGAAATTGCACTTAGTACAGCGCCTGCAATATTCTTTATTGATTTTGCTGTTTGGGAGGAGAAGGTCTGGACTTTCAGGCGTATCTGCAGAGGGAAGGAATGTGATCCAGTCCCTTATCCTTCTAGTTACACCACTGCTCCCATAAGTGGCTTCTGCATTAGTCGGTTACATTAAAATAAAATCATCTAGACATTAGTTCATTGGGCCTGTACATATGTCAGTCATTGGCATTAGATGTGGAGAGTAATCAGTAAACATCCATTCACTTCTAAAGCAAAATCCTCATAAGCCTCCCAGCATCACTACTATCAGCAAAGCTTTTATCCTTCTGTTTATTGTCTCTTAACCAACGCTTTATACTTACATTTTTCCTCCATATATACCATATATACCATATATACTGTATCTCAGCTGTCTTTATGTCACATCCATTGGAACGCTTTCCTACATTACAACTATACAGGCTGGTATTAGGTATGACAACTGCGCCACCTAGCGGTAGAACCGTAAATAAGAGTAGACGCGCCGGTTTTCATCAGGAAAGAAACGTTTGGGTATGTGTTTGCTGGTCTCGCAATTCTTCGGCGCATTACGTCGGAGATTTACGGTAGGTGCTCAACAAGAAACGTAACTGTAAACAGCACACGTCTCCTCCAGCTTAACTGGAGTTTTATAAACCCTACCGGCCAGTCCCTCCCCGGGTTAGAATGACAGCAGGAGTAAACCAATTGTTAGCAGAGGCGGGGTTAGCTGCGCCCAATCACAGTAAGGGTGATACTGCGCTATTTCCGGGTTCCGTAGAAAGGTGAGTGTTGAGAGAGATTTGGCTAATAAGGGGGATTATACCCAGCTAGAGGCGAGGGGCCCTGCGCATGTGTACCGCGCACTCGGCTAGAGGCGAGGGGCCCCGCGCATGTATACCGCGCACTCGGCTAGAGGCGAGGGGCCCCTCGCATGTGTACCGCGCACTCTGCTAGAGGCGAGGGGCCCCGCGCATGTGTACCGCGCACTCTGCTAGAGGCGAGGGGCCCCGCGCATGTGTACCGCGCACTCTGCTAGAGGCGAGGGGCCCCGCGCATGTGTACCGCGCACTCTGCTAGAGGCGAGGGGCCCCGCGAATACTGCACAAAAAGTGCTATTGCTGCCTTGTATTGAGTGCAGATAGAGCAGCTGTGGTTAGTACACTGTTAGGGCCCTCACAATGAAAGCTTACTCTCTAATGCAGCGGTTCTCAACCTGTGGGTCGTAGACGCGAGGCCGTCCCACTGGGGTCGAGAACTGCTCCGACACCTGGAAGTGCCCACAGGAAACCTTCTTATAAGGGTTCCTGCGGGGTGACGTCGGCTGAAACGTCATCACGTGTGGCGTGGTGACGTCAGCGCCGGGGGTCGCAGGCCGAAAAAGGTTGAGAACCGCTGCTCTAATGCATATCATGTGTCAAACCCAAGGGCTGCGACCTTGGCAGGAACTAAGGTGTTAGATGTGTCAGGCGCTGCGGAGCTAGATGTGTCTGTAGCCAGAGCACTAGATGTGTCAGGTGCTGCGGAGTTAGATGTGTCAGGTGCTGCGGAGTTAGATGTGTCAGCCGCTGCGGAGTTAGATGTGTCAGCCGCTGCAGAGCTAGATGTGTCAGCCGCTGCAGAGCTAGATGTGTCAGGCGCTGCGGAGCTAGATGTGTCCATAGCCAGAGCGCTAGACATGTCAGGTGCTGCAGAGCTAGATGTGTCAGGAGACGGAGCGCTAGATGTGTCAACCGCTGCAGAGCTAGATGTGTCTTTAGCCAGAGCGCTAGATGTGTCTGTAGCCAGAGCACTAGACGTGTCAAGCGCTGCGGAGCTAGATGTGTCTGTAGCTAGAGCGCTAGACGTGTCAGCCGCTGCGGAGCTAGATGTGTCAGGAGGCGGGGCGCTAGACGTGTCAGGCGCTGAAGAGCTCATACTTATTGACTGTGACACCTGGTAGATTTGCAGAAAAAGAACATGGATGGATTGGCTATGACTGTTGATACCACAGTGCCAGGCAGGTAGGAGTGAACACTGAGCCACAGCCTTCTACGTGGCAAAACAGGACCCTGGGATTTGAGGACTGGAAACATCAGGGAGAGAGAAGAGCATGGAGGCTGGAGGGAGCAGTGCAGAGGTGGGAAGCAATGGGTATAGCAGAGCATCGCACTCTCTGGCAGGTAAGTGACAATGGAAGTTAAAATTTTGTACACTGTGGGGGTTATTGACTAAAGTGAGAATTCGACCCATCTATTGGGTAGTGTTTGACCATCAGCTGGCTAATTCACACCTTTACGCGACAATTCAGATTTTATTCAATAACCCCATGTCAGCAGAATTTTACAGAGGACTAAAATGAATATTTCAGGGTAACACAAAATAGATTGTCTCTGCTACCTCTTAAGCAACCATTAATGTCCACCTAGAGGTTTTGGGTTTATTTTTATTTTCAGAACGTGATTCTCAACACTGGACAAGGATGAAATTTGTTATGGTGTCCCGGGTTATTTAACAATATATTCAGCCTTATGGTTGCCCTCAAAGGGCTGATTGTAATTTTAAGACTGTGGGGGTTATTAACTAAGGTTGCGACAATTTTCCCATAATAAAGTCGCGACTGCGACAATATTCTCATTATAAAGACACGACTGTCTTTATCTGACAAACTCGCAACAATTTGGACTTTAGTGAATAACCCCCTGTATAAATGTAACTATGCCTTAAAGGGTAAGCTGTTAGGCTCTAACAACTCTTGTAACCGTCTTACAATTATAATTGGCCGTTTGAAGACAACCATAAGGTTGATGTGGCCCTTCATGAAAATTAGTTTGCTCTAAAGCAGGTTAATCACTAACAGCAAAAAATAAAAGTTCCTGTTTGGATTTGGCGTGGCACTTGTAAAAATATTGTTTTGAAGCTATATTCATGAATTTATTACTTTCTGTCTGTTCTTAGCTTTACCGATAGCAGCCATTTTGTTAGACGGATCTTCCCCAATCACGTTGTTTTCTATGGTGCTTTACATATTACATATTGATGAATTGTGTCCTAAAGCCCAATTTTTGAAAGCGAAATAGCTGAATATCTTACTTTATAGACACAATTTAGAAATTTTGAAAGCATAGATTCAATATATATTAACTATAGATCCATTTAAGGAATTTTTTGGTGTTACTGTTCTTTTAAGTAAAAAATCTATGCAATACAATGTCAGTTCTCTATATGTCCTGGACTGTTTAATATACAATTATCCAAAAATAGGAATACTGCTTCCAGCTAACCTAATACAATGTAATATAACACAATATAAAACAATATGCATGTTTTCATATGGTCTGTCTTACCATTACCAGTGGCATAACTGGATGCCAAGGGGCCCCCGGTGAAACATCACCACTGGGATACAGAATTACAATGTAATATAACACAATATAAAACAATATGCAATACAGTTTTTGACAACACTGTGTGGACCCCCCTTTTTTTTTTTTTTTTTTTGCTGACAAAGCAGGACATTAAAAAAATGCTTTTTCTTAAGAAAAATTATTCTGAAAAAGCCAAATCAGTTCCAAAAGCAAAACTAAAACCTGTTTATAGAATGGTGACAGAAAATAGCTTCGGCAGAGAGCGTCTTTGAAAACTTATTGCCTGATATGATAATTTGTCCGACGGCTTAAGTCCACTAATATAAGTGCAGTTTTAAGCTTTCCATGTGAGTCGCTTAACTGAATATGATCCTGTTGCTTTTTTTTGTCAAAGAAAAATCCTCAGGTTGATGCCAGCTGTTTTGTAGCTGAGTTGTTTTTAATCAGGTTCACTGTTGCCTATAGCACAAAAACAAAATAGCCCCCTTAACTGCATCATGGCACTTTTAGCTCTGAGATCCATTAGTCATTTGAAGGCAATATGACTGCAGTAAAGTGAAAGGAATTCAAGAGTGAGCATTGGCTTTTACCTTGAGGAGTTTTTGCCAGGCGATGTTAGAAATTAATTTGAAGAAAATGGCAGCACAAAATGCATTGCTTCCATTTGTGTGGTTAATATTTGAACAACCCTGATATAACAAAATGCCCTTTACATATTATAGATTTGTCTTCTGCCCTTGAAGAAGAACTCAGGATTGTCCTGGAAGGTGGTGCTTTGCCACTGCCTGAAACATGTGATGTGGCCCCTAAAAACCCACAACCTTTGAGACTGAGACACAGTGTTTGCTATATTGTCATGGGAGTGTTACTGAATGACCAGGTGAGCCATGGGTTACACAACATTAAACTTGGCAGAAAACTGTGGAAAGTAAGGGTAAAACGTGGCGGACATATTTATTTTTTACTCCAACAACAACGTTGCATTGTAGGAAAATATACTTTAAGAAAAGAATACTAAAGTGACCTGCAGAATATCCAAGCATAGGATAGAAAATTTATCAATCTTTTTGCTGATTTTTACAGGATCTAAAACAATTTTTTAGTGTAAGAAAAACAAAATACGTAAAAGTGATTTTCTAAATGGGGAAAACAGCATTTCTAAATAGGCGATACCAACATAATAAAATAAACAATGTTTCTCCAGCATTAGGGCATCAAAAAACCTTTTTGACTTTGATAAATTCCCCCTTTGTGTAGTAAAGGATGCTGTTTAGCGTCATATGTACCAGGTAGTCAACAATGGCTTTCTCAGAAGGTTGTTATAGCTTTCTGTAGTGTACTGGTTTGTTTTAGATGGAGACCTAACTACAAGTAGCATTGGGACCAGATCCTTTGCAAACCACATATTTTATTTCAAGCAAACATCACTCCTTTGGAGCACCTCAGGTGACTGCTTTTATTACCTACCCAAACCCTCATACCCTAGTCCTAAGCATTCGTTTCACAAGTCCTGCAAATTGCAATTTGGATATTATGGTGTTTTTGAAAGAAAATATCCTGCAGATTCAAACTGCAGTTTTTTTTGGGGGGGTTGAATGAATCCTCATTAGATTTCAGTTACCGAGAACTCAGATTTTCTAACCAGTATGTATGTTTCTATACATATGTGATCCCACCAAGGTTATCCCTTTGTAGGCCTAAAGATCTACAAGTGAATGATAGCTTAATGGTTTTTTAGGATGAGGTTCTGATGATGCAGGAAGCAAAACCTGAATGCAGAGGAAGCTGGTACTTACCCGCTGGGCGCCTAGAGAGGGGAGAGACACTGGAGGAAGGACTGCAACGTGAAGTACAGGAGGAGACTGGACTCACCTGTGATCCCATCACTCTCCTGGCTGTAGAGGAGAGAGGAACATCGTGGATCCGATTTGTATTTTTAGCGCGACCCACAGGTACCTTTTGAATCTATTAGTAAATTATTTTCATACACTATGTCTGCTCTTCTCACTTTGTGGTGCAAAATGCTAGTTTATTTTGTAATGGGTTTATATATTAAGGCAAAAAAAAACAAGTATCTTTAAGTCAAAAAGAGAGTAGAAAATGTGCAAAAGCAGGCACACCACATCACAGTGCATTTTTACAGCATCATTTCCTCTGTGGATAACATTTCAGGTGGCTGTCTGAAGAATGAACTTTCAGCAGACTCAGAATCTCTCCAGGCCTCTTGGTGGGACAGGATTTCTCCATTATCCTTACGGTGTAAGGATATTCTTCCCCACATTCAGTTGGCACTGAAATACCGCAGGCTTCCTTCGCATCCCTCTGTCCTTCCTCAGGTCTTACCGTCCCCGCACCTGGCACTGCGTCTTATTCTTATGTGTCTCAATTCAGAAGGCGAGATGTGGATTCTGCAGAGCGCTATTGACCCTGACCGCCTTCCCATTATACTCTGTTCTGCATGTAGTGGGAGCTTCCTTACCTCATTGGAATTTTTGCTTAAAAAACCTCCCAGATCTTATGGCATCTTGGGAGTACAACATCAAGGTGGTAATGAAACAGATGGTGTGTGTTTTAATGTGGTGCTAGAGATCAGTGTGAGTGAACCCCCCCTAGTCCCAGGAGAGAGGTTCTGCTGGGGACTTATGAAGGATGAGGAACTTAGAGGAAGACTGGAAAAGACCATAAAGGAGAACACATTGCTCCCTTTATACAGTGGGCGTGTTCATTACTATGGTTCCTCATAGGTCAGTGTTTGTAAATACAAATGTATCAGTTTAATTTATTATAAACACAAATGTGCACATAGCATATATGCTTATAAATGCATGTATGATTAAAAATTATTTATAAAGACCTGTATATAGATATCAGTAAATAAGGAACTGTTAATTGTTTTAACTAACAATAGTGATCTTAAAGAGTAAATAAATTACTTTAGAGAGTCAGGAATAACAAAAATATTTATTTTATTTCTCCTTTGGATTAAATAGCTACTCTTACAGATTATTAATTCATAATGTGAATACTATATTCATAGTAATAAAAAGATTTTACTGAAATTAAAATACTGGTATTTGTTTCTGGGTCTCATTATATGCTTGTTAAATGCCAACATATTTGATCTACTGGATATAGTGAAAGCAGCAAGCAACTACCCATTTAGTCTGAGGGGGGAATTCAGGATAGTCCGAAGTGAGGTGCGAAGTCTTCTCCTCACTTCGCACTGACTAATATGCGCTCGCTGAGGTCTTGCATGCGGACATCAGCGAGCGCATTAAAGGGATTCCAGTCTCGGCGAGGCAACTCTTTTGCTCTCGCCGAGACTGGAATCCCTTTAAAGTACTTGCTGATGTCCGCGTTCAGGACCTCAGCGAGCGCATATCAGTCAGTGCGAAGTGAGGAGAAGACTATGCACCTCACTTCGCACTATCGTGAATTACCCCCTGAATGTTTGTAGTACAGAAATGTTTGCACAATATTTTGCACAATAATGTTCCATAATATCAGTGTTACTTGTTATTTCTACAACCTTCACTAAATATTCTCCACTGTAACCATTGTAAAGATCTTGGATCCCCTCTGCTTTCTGCTCCAGACTGTCTATCTGAGCAGCTTGCAAGTAGACTGTATAGAATTCATTCAGAAATGAAAGCCACACCAAGCTTTGGTTGGAAGCTCTTATCACAGAAGCTGTAGACATCATTGTGCAATGCCAACTTCCAGTCAAAGCTCACTGTGGCTTTACATTTTTAACCTTTACGATTCGCAGTGGCAAGCAGAGGGGATTTGGTGTTTACCTTGCCAAAAATTAAGAGACTACAGCAGCAAAAATGGATTTAAAAAGGTAAGTACATGCATTTGAAAAATCACTGTGTTTAGAAATGTCGATTTATTTTTTAGCATGTAGTAGGTTTAGGCATTAAAGGACTGTTGCTGTTAGTTTATTTGTTTTTTTCAATCATTTGACTTTGTGTTGGTTCATCTTTTTGGTTTGTTTTGAAAATTCATCCTATATTTTAAGAGGTGTGATTTTTTTTTTTAAATTATTTTTCATGACAATGAAATGACAGTGAGAAACGCTATAAAAAGGTACATTTTTTTATATATATATTAAAACATTTTTTCCTTAGTAGAAACTAATTTAGTATTTGAGTTTTAAGGTGACAGATACACTTTAAAACAACTGAGTTGCATGTTGCGTTGCCAAATCATCTTAGACTTATAAAATTCCCAAGCTTCAAGACTGGTTATGTTAGACAGCACTGGATGTATTAGTAAAATGACAAAATCTGGATAATCAAAGGTATGTCAGCATTATTTGAGATTTAATTTAAAGCATGTTAACTGCCTACAGGGTGGATCACTTATGTTATACTCTCCAAAGTGCCCTCCAGTGCTGGAAAAGATTGAAGCTATTCTGGAAAAGATTTCTTCCCTTTAAATAAAGCCACATATGTTAAGCCTTTATTTCCCAGGAGAATCACTTGATTGAATGTTTCTGAGAAAATCAATGATCGTTCAGATCTAACAAAAGCAAATCTTTTATTTGCCATGTCCATTACATGGACCACCAAGGTTGATAAGCATATGTCTACTACTTCTAGATGCCCCAAAAGTTCTAATTAGTTAGACACAATCTTGGGCTTATGCAACGGTGGTCAGACTAGGCCTCCAAAGAAGAAACAGTGTTGATTACTGTTAGTTTAACTCACTGCAGTGGAATGCGAGTTAGCCTTGCTTCCCTGCAGAGAGCCTCACTGTCAGCAACATCTTATGAGTTGTACCATTTTTGAAACAAAGGCCTCTGACTCAGTAAGATCAGAGGTCCCCAAACTTTTTACACAGGGGGCCAGTTCATGGTCCATCAGACCAACGGAGGGCCGAACTTTAAAAAAAAAATATATGAAAATCCCTATGCACACTGCACATATCTTATTTTAAAGGAGACCTAAAGTCAAAAAATAAAAAAACAAGTGTTAAAATACTTACCTTATAGAGAGCCGATTGATTACAGTCACAGCATGAGCTGTGCTATAATTAGCTGGCTCTCGATGCTTTCTCCAACGCCTCCTGCACAGTGCGCTGGCTGACATAGAAGCCAGCGTGCAGCTCCTTCTTCTCCTTATCCGGCATCATACGTCATCACGCTCATTGCGGGGAGCGTTCTCATTGGCCCCCGCATTGAACGTGGTGATGTTTAAGCCCTGAAACACCCAAGGTGTAACAGGGTGGGAGGAGCTGCAACACTGGCTGCCAGTGAGCCAGCGCTGTGAAGAAGTGTCGGGGGATGCATCAGGTGCCGGCTATTTACAGCACAGCTCATGCTGAGACTGTAATCAATCGGCTCAGTATAAGGTAAGTATTTTAACACTTGTTTTTTGACGCTAGTTCTACCCCCCCCACACTGTGCTGCCTGCCCCCACAACCCCCTCCTTATTCAATGTCCTCTGAAGGGGGGGGGGCTATCCTGGTGCTCTCCCCCCCTTTCTTTTTCCATCACTACCTCTTCCCCTGCTTTGCTCCGTCTGCTGTAATGATTACAGTTATCGCGCTCTTCACTTCCTCATGATGTGTAGTTACATCATCAGTAAGCGCCGTAGAGGGAGAGAGAAGCGCTGTAACTGTAATAATTACAGCAGACGGAGCCGGGCCGGGGATGAGGTAGGTAGGGAAAAGGAGGGGGGCGAGCGCCAAGATTGCGCCCCCCTCCTGCAGCACCCTGCCTACCCCTAGTCCCGGCCCTGGCGTTGGGGGCTGGGTAAATGGCCTCAGGGGGCTGGATGCAGCCCACAGGCCGTAGTTTGGGGACCTCTGAGTAAGATTGTTGAAATGGCAAATATAGCCAAGTATGTTTCAGCAAGTGCTGATGTTCAGTTTATGTCTAATTTCTGCAGAATGCCTGGGACTGCCCATCACTTAACTTTTTATTCCAATGTTACTCTAAGCATTTTATTTTTCTTGTACTTTCAGAGACATAGAGACTCCCTAATACCTTAATTCATTCTAAATCCTCATGTGCCCTCCTCCAATTACTGTTTTGTAAATCTCCTGAACTGGCTTAGATCCCTGGTTACTCTCTTAATCAGGGCTGTGGAGTCAGTAAGCTAAAGCCCCGAATCCAACTTCTCAATTTCCCCTAACTCTGACTCCCTCACACATGCTGCATGTTTAAGAGATAACTTAATTTAAGCTTTTTATTATCCTTATGATACAATAAACAAGCTATTTATGTAGAACATAAAATATATTTATTGGATACAAATTTGCAATTTATTAAAGTTTTTTGTGTTCTAAATTAGAACACAAAAAACTTTAATAAATTGCAAATATGCAAAAGCTGCAGTAGGGGTGTGCGATATGTATCGTTCACGATAACATCGCACACCGGGACCAGTGCTCAAGCGGCTCTGCAAGTCTGTGTTTCAGCACAGACTTCTGGGAGGCAGGAGGAGGAGGCACGTACTGAACGCACCAGATCAAGGGGGAGAAAGTGTCACTGGCAGTCACACTAATACTGTGTTGTGATTGGCTAGGTGTGCGTGGGCAGGGCTTCAGCAGCTGAGGCTGGAGAAAGGCAGAGGAAAGGGGTGGGGGGATAGCAAGAGGCTGTGGAAGCCGGCGATGGGCCGAGAAAAGGGCGAGTTTGTAACAGAGACACGGTCGGTGGGAGGTATGAGGCAGGTTCACGATCCAGTTAGAGGCGAGCGCTCAGTGCCGGATGAAAGATCTTGTCCCCTCAGTCTCACCGCCGCTTTGCATGCCAGGCGCCACTTGGAGAGACTGACCCCCAGCAGCGCATCAATGGTGTTAAGGGACTTTGAGCAGTGAGTGCCGGACTAGACTGGCAAATGGGATAGCTCCCTCCATTTTACTGACAGGCTTTGTGTGGTTGATCCGCTGGC